>JAFLHD010017763.1:0-115064 GCA_018856295.1 Blastosporella zonata
ATATCCGGAGATGGAGCACCAGCAGGTGGCACCAGCAAGTTGTTGAAACCACTAAAAACCAGAAACAGATATTTCAGTCTTGTCGCTCGTTTACAGATCTGAGTGTAGTTATAGTATGCCATGTGTAGCACTTGCAATTATAGAATTGTACGAGCTCTAGACCGAGTGCTGCGGCAGGCATGGGTCGTAAACTTCAATTTTCGAATAGAATGGACGCAAGGACAAAATATCACTTGACCTCGAAGGGGGCAATATGGGCCATTAGAACATCTGGCGACAGCCAATTTAAAAGGCTTATGATGATCGACTGAGGTCACAGGACTTGAATGAGCTGCTTTCCCAACCAGTCTCCACACGTGGCTACAAGGCATTCAAGGAATGTGGCAGCTCTCAGAATCTGCATTACCGCATGGATGATTCATGGATCGCTATCAGCTCCGTAAGTATCAGTGTCCAGACTAGTACCTTCCGGACATGCAGATAATTCATGGCAAAGCCTGAGGATACTCATGGGGGGTAGCTGTTATGATATTGCACCTTACTTAATGTGAACTTGGAGTAACTTGATTGATACGTGACGTTCAATTAACAACAGACATGTGTTATAGGGTTTCTGGGCGGGCAGCTATATTTCTACCGATCGTTGTAGGTTATGCAGTGGGTAACGAATGTATAGACTCCGAAAGATAGCAGCATGAAGTGTTCGATAAAGGTAACCACCGCGAAAACACTACAATCATGTCCTGAAGTAGGAAAGTATGTTCCAGAGTGAGTGGTAGACGGGGATACAGGACAAGTGTGCGGACTAGTGAATGTCACGGTTTGTATGTACGTTAAGAGACTAGCTGGATTTAGGCTTGATGTCGAGGCGGCGGAGGCAAAATGGCCGCCACGTGCGCATGCTCAAAATGGTAGACTTTTCTAACAACCCTTCAACGTCAATTTCCTTCATCATCATCATCTCCTTGCACTCTACTCTTGCTTCTCTAACTGCTTTCCACTCTCTAACTCTATCACATCTCGTCAGATCAAACTCAACTTCTGTTCTTTTTCTATACGTCCGGATCTGGGACCCGTGGGTGACCTGGGCAAGGTCAGTCATGTTTGCAGTCTGCTAAGGTCTATGTGGCGCTCAAGCGAGTCCTTTATAAAGCCCGAAAGATCACCATGGAACAGGATCAACAGCCCAGCAGGGCTGAACAAAGAATGGCTCTAGCTGCCAAACTCAAACGCGCTGCTTCCCTACCACGCATGAAGGACGGGCGACGACCTCCAATGCATGTAGATTCGGTGAGCGAAGGAGAGAAAGCTCACAACGGAGAAGAAGTGCCCGTAGATGAGAATACTTCTCAAGCTCCCGATCAAGTCGTCGAAGATGTCGCCGAGGTGAATGGAGAGGCCGAGGTCGAGGCTGGGTTCGATGAAGACAGGGCTAGAGTTGAAACTGAGGCTGAGGACTTGCCACTTAAAGCTGAGGTTGAGGCTGAGATTGAGGTGGTTGACACGGAGGCAATTGAGGCAGAGGCGATGGATGAGGAGGAGCGAGAACCTACGACGCGCACACGGCGACGGTCTCGGTCCCGTGCTCGCTCAAGAGGGTCTAAGGATTTACGCTCAAAGGCTCGAGCTGCACAAACCCCCACACCGACATTACAGAGCGCGGGTGACTCGTCGCAGGATGAAGCACCTCTGCATCCATCCATCAATCTTGCCGCAGTTCCCCCCCTCATGTCACCGATACCGGTTGCATCTCATTTCCTTGAACTACAGCGATCGCGCCTTTTGAGAAGTCCTACTCCGATATCTTCAGACGCCTCACTAGCATTTCCAAACAGTCCAATCAGCCCCATAGCGCCGCCTACATTGGAGGCTTGGCAGAAAGGACTCCTTCGGTCAAATAGCGCCGGTGGAAAAGCCGTTGGACGAAATTTGGCTATGCAGTCATTGACGGGGGGAACTGAATCCTACGAGCCATCGGGGTCTTCCCTTGTCCGGAACAACACCGTTACTGGAACAGGAGAGCGCGTTGCGGCACGTCAATTAATGCTCAGTCGGCTGGGAGGAAGGATTGTCAAACCTGATCCAGGAGATGTCAGTATTGAAGAACACTCAGGCCCGTCTCCGACACCCCGACGGAGAAAGCGTAGGTCCCGTCGAGGTTCTCAATCAGCTGCCGCTGGTGTTTCTGACTCGGAGGGAATGCTATCCACCTCACCGAGCACACCTAGTGCACCCACTGTACCATTACCTGCATTTGACGATAGCTTCCTCCGAAGTCGGTCAACCACACCCTTCCAATCGATAAACTCGCCGATCAGGGATCACGAGGAACCACCAGAGCCGCCACTACCAATCGGTAGGAATCCTGAATTTGGGGATCCTGAGCCCCCAAAGCGGCGCAGCTTGGTGATAGAAGAGGACGATGCAGACGAAGATGATCAGTTTCCCGTCTCACGGCCCTTCCAAGCACCCGCTAATGTCACTCAGTTACCTACTTCGCGGTATCCGCGCCAGCTGGACAGTCCCGCTAACGGAGGCTCTCATTCTCCATCACCCGCCCGCGCATCTCCTTATCTAAATCAGCGGACACCACTCATGAATGAAGCGCTGCCACCGAGCCCATTTACGACACCTCTGACCGAGCTATCCACGCAAGATGAAGAAGAAGAGGTTCTATATCCTCCTTATCGACGTGCAGATGATTTTGAAAGGGAGCTCAGCTGGGTCGCTGAACCAGGTACTTGTAGTACATATCATATTTCACGTTTTGCTCAACAAATCATAGTTCCCAATTACGATTCAGATCCAGAGAAACGGATGCCTATACACGAAAATAACGAGCAGGATGAGGACCGTCCTCCATTATCTTCTCACTCTTCGAATGGGTTTTCGACAACGGAGCATAATGGCTATGCCTCTCCTCGTGCTTCTTTTTCTTCAAGAAGTCTCATCGTGGAATCAGAAACTTCTCCAGCATCTCCTTCACATGCATCTCTCGCTCCTATCACTGTTCATAGAGAGTCTGTGACGCATACCAGTGACGAATCCACATCGCCACTTGTATATCCCAAACGACTCTCAGTTGGCCTACCTTCCCCTGACTGGGGTGAACGGAATGGCGACAACCCCAGCACATGGGAGAAAGTCATCGGTGCCTTTTCCAGAGCAGGGTCTAGCAGTGGACGCCGATCGCGTACGAACAGCTTTGTAAATCGGAATCGAGCTGACTCTGTTAACCGCGAGAGTGGTACCAGCATTAACAGTGCCAAAACCGACAAGGTTGATGCCCTTCCACCGCAAGCTCAACCTTTGATGCAGTCGCCGTCGGCCTCAGCTTCGATCTCTTCACTGGCAGTTCACGCACGGACTGCTCCGTCTCCGGTGCCGCCGCTTACGTCCGCGAATAAGTCGAAATATCAGCATGCGAAGCTCTTCCCATTTGGTATGACAGCGGCCCATGAGGAACGCACTCGGATGCCGTCGGCCTCCATCTCGACCCCCGATATCAGAATGTCGAGCAATGAAGAGGATACTCATCAGCTTTCTGCGGGTCCCTCCCAAGCTTCCACGACGCACAGGGAGCGCACGTTGTCCCATCAAACCTCCGATTCGCACCTTGTGGCAAGGCTCAACACGGCCACACCTCAAGCTACCTCTTTAAACGCCCCACGTTCTCCCTCTCAGAATGGGACCTACAAGCTTCCCATGACGTTACCGGGTGTGAAGCAGTGGTTGAGTAAGAACAAGAAGAAATTCACATCCACTCCTTCCTCGCCATCACCGCCGTCTGCCGCTGAGGTTAGGCCGCCTCCGTCAATAAAAAAGACTTTGCCGCCGGATGCTACCAAGCATACGCACAGAGGGGATTGGGATGCGCCAGTCAGCCCAATCGGAGACTTTCATCATCGCAATGAGAATCGTGGTATCTCAACTCAACCTCGTTCTGAAACCACTGATACCGAGAGGACCCCTAAAGCGAAGAAGACCATTACCATCCCTCCTTCCGACCAGAGCGATACCAGCATTTCGTACTTCGATGCCTCACCTTTGTTGCCCCCTTCACGGCCCGATCCGTTTTCCTCGGCGACGCCCGATCCTTCCTCATCACTGAGCGATTACCCAGCTCATTCTACCTCAGAGTCATCTTCCACGACATCTTCACAGTATTCACTTGGAGGGCTTCAAGGATCCATATTCCTCGAAAAAATCGATGAAGAGCTGTCCCGAGGTTCCCGGAGCCGCATCTGGGCGACATCCGTTGGTGACCCACCGCGGAAGTTGCTTTTAGCTACTCCTGTTATTCAGGTGGTTGACCAGAACACGCTGAAAGATCGTTTCCTCTTCCTCTTCAGCGACATACTTGTCATCACGAAGCCCATCTTTCTGAATCAAGAGGCTCTCGCTGACAAGGATCCCTCGGGTCGTAAATTCATAGTCAAGAATGTCGTGATGCTCAGCCAGATGCGCTTTACAGAAGGTCGGACAGGCACGGACGCCAAAGAATCAAACAGCGTTAAACAGCGGAACCGTGCCATAGGGTCATTCGTCAATATCTTTTCCAGAGATCCTGACAACGCCATCAGCTCTCTTTGCACAAAGTCTGGGCGCAGAGATGATCCACTTGCTGTCGGGCAACTTCTGTTCAAGACGTTGGATTTGGATCGTGTGCGGCTTGGGGAGTACCTTGCGAAACGGGCATCGAAGTCTATCCTGAAGGCCTTTTTGGACTCTTTCGGGTTCCTAGGCGTCAGGGTGGACAACGCCTTACGAGTGTTCCTCCTCTCCGTCCACATTCCAGAAAGAGCTTCTCACGGTTCCAATGCGTTGGAGTACCTTTTAGAGGCCTTTGCTGGTCGATGGTATGAAGCAAATGCGGGACACGTAGACTTCAACAAAGATCACACCCATCGTTTCGTTCGGGCTATCGTCCAGCTCAACGATTTGCTTCATGGAGGGATTGCGCGAGAGCCGGGCATCACAAAGGTTCCGCGACGCAATGTCTCCAGTGACGAGTTCGTGGAAGCCTTCAGACGGTATGACCAGAAGAGCTCGGTATCCGACGGACTTCTCCGAGATGTCTACGAGGCCATCGTGTTTGAGCGCCTCTCTCAATGCCCGAGTTCCAGTACTCATGTGGAAACCATTACCGTCAAACGAGCCATACCCTCAAGTTTGACATGGAGAGTCGAGTCTGAGCCTATAATCCTTCGGATACCTCGTGCTGACCCCGGCCTCATTATCGAACTCTTTGGTCAAGACTTGATCTTCGATCCCCCGATTTTGAGCTTTGCGAAATCGCCTGAGGTCTCATTCCGCGTCAAATCAAACGTACTTGGTTCACGGTCAATAATTATGCGTCGCACTGGGCCCAACGCAGTCAAATACACTGGCCTGCCACTGAGCACTTCTGTGCTTATTGAGCGTGCCGTGATGAGGTACACGCTCCAGGTTGCATTTGAGGACAACAACGGCTCTAAGCGGAGGTACATGTTCAGTGTTGATGATTCGCTCTTGGGGCATCAATGGGCTGTACACATTCGGCGGCAGATGGACAAGGTAGCACAGTCGTCCAAGGCTGGGTTATCGAGATTTCGACGAGCGGCGGAAACCATGGCTTTCTCGATTCTACAAGAAACCCTCTTGGGCCCGCAGAAGCAAACTTCACGCGGTGGTTACCCTCTGAATCTCAACGGCGCTCGTGCTGCCGCAGGATCAAGCGGTTTCCCGCCCGCGTCTCTGCACGTTCGGTCCAAGTCTCGTAGTAAAGTTTATCACAAGCATGGTGCGGGGAAGAACGAGCTGGACTTGAGCCAGCCTCTTCGGTTGCGGGACGAGGATGAGGACAAGCCCGACGTGGAACGCCACGAAGGTCGGCTGTGGCCTGCAAAGGAACTCGAGATGCTCTGCGAACAAAACAGCATCATCGGGTCGTTGATTTCGGACGTGCAGGCGCAAGGAGACGCTGTATCCTCATAGTAGTGAGTAGTTTTGGCGAGTTGCGAATGCGCTGAGACTGATGATTTGCAAAGTTCGATATCGGACATATAGTTGGTGGCAATAGGATAGATACTTATAAGTTAATGCTTTTCATGTAGTTGTTAGGATAGATAGTAAGGATGTGACTGTGTGACAAAAATGGGGGAAACGGTCACTACTGCCTGCTGAGTTTTGTCGTCGACCGTCAATGCGTCTGTTGAGCTGATCGTTCCTTCCCGCCGTCACTCCTGCCCTTCGCCTGCTCATCACAGGCTCTACTGACGGTCAACCTACATGGCCCGCGTCTATGCCGACGTCAACGCGTCCCTCGGCGACTCCTGGTACGATTATGGTCCGTCTTCCATCTCTCATCCCTCAACCCATGTTCCAACTTGTCCCTCAAAGACAACTTCCGTATTGACTGGAGTCCTCCTGAACGCTATGAGATCGTGCGACGCGTCGGCGGTGGGAAATATTCCGAGGCACGTCCCCTTTCACTGTGGCCCCATGTGTCCATATCAATCTCTTTTCCAAGGTCTTTGAAGGCGTTGACATGACCAATCATGACCAGTGTATTATCAAGGTGTTAAAGCCGGTGGCCGCAAAAAAAATAAAACGAGAAATAAAGGTCCTGCGAAACCTCACGGGAGGCCCTAATGTGGTTGCCCTCCTCGACGTTGTTATTGATTGTGAGATCCTTTGCGTTCATTCACTGTGACACCCTGGATGATTGTGGAATATAGCTTCCGGTCGATATCACAGTCTTATCATGGAGTATGTGGACAACATAGAGTGGAAGAGCCTCTTCACCCGTTTGACGGAATCAGATATCAAGCACTATACTTTCCAGCTGTTGAAAGTGCGCTCCTCCCTTTGTTTCCTTGTCTGATTTTTATTTCATCCCTCCAGGCTCTTGATTTTGTTCATGCCCATGGTATCATGCATCGAGACGTGAAGCCAGGGAACGTGATGGTTGATTATCAACGACGCCAGGTATATCTCTCTTCTATTTGATCCCTGTACGATCTGACCGACGCGGCAGCTTCGATTAATCGACTGGGGTCTAGCAGAATTCTACCATCCGGGCACAGAATACCACATTCGCGTCGGGTCAAGATACTACAAAGCACCTGAACTCCTTGTTGGATACAAACAGTATGACTATAGCCTTGATCTATGGAGTGTGGGGTGCATGTTTGCCTCCATGGTGCGTCTCATCTGACCTCTACATAACCTATTACTTAACCATTGTAGATTTTTCGACGGGAGCATTTCTTCCGTGGGTCTGACAACAACGACCAGCTGCTCCGGATCCTTAAAACTCTCGGCACGGAGCAATTTGATGCGTACTTGCGCAAGTACAATATACACTTCGAGACAGACCTAGAGTCCCTTCTTACAAAGTTAGGCACACTTTTTTTTTCAACCTTTACAACATTTCTGACACCCTGACACCTAAATCAGCTATGCGAAACTTTCTTGGTCACGGTTCATTACAGCCGATAACCAGCCCCTGGCCTCTGTTGAAGCGATGGACTTGCTTGATAAGTTATTAAAGTATGACCATCAGGAACGACTAACAGCACGGGAAGCACAAGCCCATGTGTTCTTTAGTATGCGATTTCACAATACATCCGTCTAGCCTTAGCCTGATGCATGTCATCGTAGATTCGGTACGCCTCGAGGCTGCGTCTACAAAGGTTGATGCGGTCATCGATTCCGGGTTTTCTTCCACGTGAAGCCGTTTTACTTCTCAATTACTATTCACTACTCGACAATACTTACATGGCAGCGATGCAGGACGCTTTATGTTTATAGTACCAATACGCTCCTATGTTGTGCAACAGTAGTACTTATACCGCCTGTTTCATCAGATCTTCAAACTTCCATGCTGGGCATGCCTTGCAGTGTCATATTTGAAACGTGTCGACAATGCGGCTACAGTGGACCCGTAATCGTGCGGGGAGTAAATCAGGAGGCAGCGATAGGAGGACAACGAGGGGGTATGTGTGATCATCACGCCCGTTCGCCGCGTTGCAAATCGAACATGCGGCAAAGAGCCGTGATACATATATTTCTGAGGTCAAACGATGAAACGACCCCATCGAATCAGGGCAGACAAGCGACATCTACCCATCCATATCCCAACATCGTGACGGCATAGCTAAATGGCTACACTGCATTCTCGCCACCGCTCACATCGCTCACACACGAACCCCCCGTCAAACTGTTCTAGCACCTGGCATGGTCCCAGCCGTTCGGCAACATTTCACGGGGACAAGGACGATGTACCGTGGAACCACATGGCGCACACATATACTTGGGTGGTTGAGAACGACTATATCACGATGAACAAGAGCAACAGGAAAACAGAGCAGTGGATCCTGCAGCAACAGATGTTTCTGGCCGCAGAGGTTGCCGACCCGCGCCCTGCAGGGCGCGGCCCGAAGACGCAGCGCAAAGCATGGGATGAACTGGTGTACTCGTACGAGATCGAGGCTGAGCAGTGGATGAGGCAAGAGGAAGAGGCACGAAGAAGGGCGGCTGAGAGGGAGAGGAAGGCCAGGATAGTCGACGAGGAGATGCGAAGAATCGAGACGAGGATGCGGATGAAGCGAGAGGAAGAGCGGAGAAAGATGGCAGAGGAAAGACAGAGGATTCAAGAGGAGGCGAAGGAACGGGGTCAGCGAAACCGAGCCAAGGCCGAGAAAGCAGTTGTTGAGGCGTGGCGCGGGTACGAGGAACGCTGGGGAACGCTTCTATCTCTCTCCGAGCCTTTAAAATTTTCATCGATACCGTGGCCAGTGGTCTCTAGGCCAGGCAAGGCAGCAGACATTACACCACAAGCGGTGGTCTCATTCCTGTTCTCTCAGGTGCCCTCAGAGAAGCAGACACGAAAGGAAAGAGTGCGCAGTGCGCAGCTGCGATGGCATCCTGACCGGTTCCAGCGTGTGCTGGTGAGGGTGAGTGATGCAGACAAGGCGGAGGTCCAGGAAGGGGTCGGCATTGTCGCCCGGTGTCTAAATAACATCAAGATTTAGTTAATTACTAACACTTATTATATAATTTATTCAATCCTCGGTGAAATATTTCTCTCCGAAAATCTCTCTCCGAAATATTTCTCTGCGACCATGTTCTCTCGATTCACGCGTCTTCCGCTTCGACGATGCTTTCACACCGCGCAGACTCGCCCATCACAGTCTTTCAGTCGTCTACATCTTACTATTGCCGCCTCTGCAACAGTCGCCGCCTACGTGACCTACCGTTTAGCCAACAGCTCCCATTCCATAGCCCTTGACAGCGACTCTTGTGAGCTGCAATATCTTGCCATGGACTGCTCTGTCAACTCACCTCTAAACTAGCTTCAACCCCTCATCCTCCCGCATCCTCGCTGGCTAAGTCTACCCCGAGCAGCGCCCAAAATTATGCCACCTCAGAAGTAAAAGTAGTGCCCGAACCAGTTCTCGAACCCGAGACAGTGCCCGAGTCCACTCATGAGCCAAGTGATTCTACGGATGTACCACCTGCGGCTACCGCAGATGAGCCGTCCCCAGACGAGGCTGGATCAGGCGGAGCGTTCAATCCCGTTACTGGAGAAATAAACTGGGATTGCCCGTGTCTGGGCGGTATGGCCCATGGACCCTGTGGTCCCCAGTTTCGCGAGGCGTTCTCCTGCTTCGTCTTCTCAGAGGAGGAACCGAAAGGCATCAACTGTGTGGAAAAATTCAAGGCCATGCAAACTTGCTTCAGGGAGCACCCCGAAATTTATGCAGATGGTACGCATTAAACTGTTCCATGACTTCCCTGATCTGATTTTCGTCTCAGAAATCGACGACGATGACGATACTGCTGCACCTTTATCTGACGCTCCTCAAGAAGTGCCTGCATCTGACCCCACGAATTCACAACCTGCACCAAGTGACATACTCTCAGAACCTGTCGCACAAACTACTTCCTCAAAACCATGGAAAGAACAGTCTTCTGAAACTCTTGCCTAGAGCTTATCATTCCCCCCTCTCTCCTCCACTTCTACACGCATTACAAGTACCCCCACTCATATATCATTCACGAAAGTGGTGATTTATATAAATAATATCTTTATAGATTTGAGTTGACCTCTACAAAGCATAAAATACAGACAAACACGAAGCAAGTATAATTAGTCCATTTTGAATCTCTTCTCAATGACTTGATCGTTGACTTTGTAGCCATTCGTGGCAAACAGTTTTGACCTAAGGAACGGTGTTATGTCGAAAATCTCGTGTTCCTTCGCCTGAAAGAGTGTTAGCGCAGATATCACCCCGAGTCCTAATCCACGTACTCTCTCTTCGAGTTCTGTCACTTTCACAGTCACAAGCTCCGGTTGCTCGTGTCTCTGGAGTTGATAAAACCGAGCCTTGTCTTTGATCATACCACCAAGTAAGAACGCAAGCAGTTCTTCGTGATCTTTGGCCTGAGTCAAGTACTTCCGGAAGCCCTGCACCACAATATGAATATCCGAAATAAACTTAAGGATGCAAGGACTGACCCTCTGTAAAGTTTTCTTGATGCTCATCTTCTGTGCACTTACGAAACTGCCCACAGCGACTTCGATAGCTAGGTCGATGTCGTCCGCCCGGACATACTCTCGAAGTGCCATCTTCGCGCTTGCTTCTGCCATCCGAATCATGCTTTCCAGGTGACGCACCGTGATCGGATAGGACCCAGTGGCCATGGATTCGCGACGCAAATCTGCGAAGAGCCTTGAAAGCTTCTCTTGGTCGAGGTCAAACAACTTGGGCCGTATCTTTTCCCTTGCATACATGATATACTTGCGAAGCACGTCCTGCGAGATGATCTGGGCAAAAAAACGCGATAAGTATCGTGCATTCACAAAGACTTGGAAATATTACATCTTCATCGATCGAGGTCGCGACATCCATTTCATCTGCCTCCTTGTCAAACTTGGGGTGGCTCCTCAAATGGCTTCCCACCACGAACCGTGCCAGGAGTTCGTCCATAACAGGGTCTACCGTGTCCTTCACTACACAAAGGACGTCGAACCGAGACAGAATTGGCTCCGTCAGTTCGACATTCTGCTGGAACGGGATGGTCGGGTTGTAGCGCCCACGGATGGGATTTGCCGCCGCGACGATCGCACAACGTGCTTGCAAGGTCGTCACAATACCTGCCTTGGAGATAGAAATAGATTGCTGCTCCATTGCTTCGTGAATGGATGTCCGGTCCGCGTCGTTCATCTTGTCGAACTCGTCGATCAAGCAGGTGCCCTTGTCTGCGAGCACTAGGGCGCCGCCCTCAAGCGTCCACTCACGCGTGACAGGGTCCTTACGTACGCTGGCTGTGAGACCGACAGCAGAAGCACCCTGGCCAGTGGCGAAAACCGAACGATGCGCAGTTTTCTCGACATATTTCAGGAATTGAGATTTGGCTGTTCCGGGGTCTCCGAGAAGGAGGACGTTTATGTCACTGCGAATGCGATGTTTGTGGTTAATGTCTTTGGGAACGCCGCCAAAAAGGGACAAAGCGATGGCGGTCTTGATATCCTCGTGTCCGTAAATTGAGGGTGCAATGGATTTGATGATGCGTTTCCTGATTCGCTCATCACGAGCAAGAGTTCGCATTTCTTTCTCGTCTTCCTCGGTGAGACGGAAAGCAGCGAAAAGGTCTTCTTTCTTGTTGACGTGATTGGCCTCGATGATGGTAGAAAATACTGGAAAACCGTTCTTCGAGTTGAGAGACGCATCAAAGTTGTTACGATAAACGCCTGTGATTTCCTATCGTCGAATGAGCCGACGGGAAAGAGAACTCGGGTCTATAATACACACCACTTCTTCACCAGGCTTAGCACTATCGATGAGGTCCCAAAGGAGGATGACTTCGCGGTGTCTGGGCAGTCGACCCGCAGGCACGGACCCAGGAGACTCTTGAAGCGTCATTTTTTGGTAATTGCGGTACACAGTCTGAGAGGCTGGATCAATAGCAATCCCACAGATAGAAGTTCGAAAACCTACTTGCTCAGAATTGACAGGGAAAGGGCCCTTGCTCTCGCAATTAGCGCAGAAGCTGATCTTCACTTCCCTCGTCGCATCTTGGTAGAACGGACCAAGCACTGCACCGCACTTTCGGCAATCGAATTTCACATACTTCAATTGAGGGAAGACACCGCTTCGGCGCGTCACGACACCAGAAACCCGCACCAAGTTGTTGAGATTTGCACGGCGAAGGTCTCGCAAGGAGGAGCTGAGGGGAAGATCGGCGATGCGAACATGAACCTCTGAGTGAATACGTTTGTATGAGGGGAAGTAGACGAGGATTGCGTTCAGTGCCACTTCATCGAATATTTCTAACATGGCCGTAGGCGAATTGGTAAGGAAGTAGGCCAGTATAGGTTTTGAAATGGCCAAGTGGAGGTAGGACACTTCTAAGGATTCAGAGTTGGCTGGGAGCAGCCCGTCAAAAGAACGCACGTGGAGGAAGACAATGATGAGGTCGTACTTTCACCCAGATTTCTGATACGTTGGCCATAGACCGAAGCGCCTTGCTCGTCAACATATGTCATGAGGAATTGACGGAAATGTCTGACAATAGAGCGTCTGACTCTTTCATTCGCGATCCATTCGACGATGGACTTGGCCTTGATATCACTGAGTTGTTCCAAAGGTAGTTCCTTTAAAGCGCGATTAGTGGAGGGCTTGTACCAAATGAAAGTATACTTACGTCCTCGACGCCGTCCATATCGTCAAGATCACGTCGCTCATCGTATGCTCTGCGCGTCCGGGGCTTCATGCGAGAAAGTCCGAGTCCGTCATCCATCCCATCATCGTCATCCATATCATCGTCGCTTCCCAGAAATGCAGGAGCACGGCTGCGACGTGCAGCGCGTGAACCGCGCTTTCCAGTCTGTTCTCGACGATCCCGACGCGCCATTTTCATCTCTGCAGCGCGACGTGCTTCAGGCGTGAGTTCATCTATATCATCATCATCATTGATATCGGCATCTGAGTATCTATCGAGGAGTTCATTGGGTGCATAGTCTCTATTTTTGAGGGCGTGGTTGAGACATGAGGTCAAGAGAATAAGACGGATACGCACTCTTCGAGATTGTTGCCAAAAAGATCTTCTCCTTCCTCCTCTTCCTCGACATCTTCTGCATCACGGACAGCATCTCGATCATCTATACTGTCGTCAGTGTCAGAGAATGGTGCTGGGGGCGACGAAGGGGGCAAAGAAGAGTCAGAGTCGCGACGGGTGAGAGCAGGACGTGGTGGAGATGAGCCTGGAAGGGGAGATGCGGATCTCTGGCGCTTAGAGCCTCGAGGGGCGTTGTACTAAGGGAAAAGTGGTTAGCAGGGGGGACGGCGAGCGAGGAAAACCACCAACGAACCATTGTTGATGGGGGAATGGAAGAAAGTTGCAAGGACGCGACGCGTGCTCTCTTAGCTGAGTTTGAAAGCGTGTTTTTCGATAATTCATTATTAAATATAACACTACATCTATTCTACAGCAGGTCCAGCAAACTCGGGATCCGACAGAGGTTTGGGAAAGTTCTGAAGAGGTTCGCTGCACAAAAATTATCAGTTTATCCATCGTCTATACAGGTCCCGCCACTGACTCGCGGATATCCCAAATATCTTCGCTGCTTTTTGAAAGCCGCCTATGCGCCCACCATTCTGCCCGCCGCGTAATCCACATGTCCCGCCGTTCCTCCGGATGCAGCGACTTGAGGCTCAGGCAGAATTTGAAGTCTTCCATCTTGGGGCTACACATTGGCCGTTCTCCGTACCTATACAGCGCCTTTATCTGGTTACGAATGACTGCTACTGGTCAGAACCTTCAGCAGGAAATTCCATTCAAGACATACCATTGCATGACAAGTACGTGTCAAAGATACTGATGCATCCCGGAATGTCGTCGGCCGTGGGATAAAGGAGACGAAGATACGCCTCCTCTTGTCGGACGGCAGTCTTGAAATCAAGTTTAGACATCCCAGAGATAGGGTGCACGATAGTCACAAAGAATATAACAGAGTTTAAATACGGCCTTAGTTCTAGAAGCAGTCTCAAATTGCACATCAATTTTGATTGATGCATCAAATCAACGTCAAATAAGGGCAAAACAGTAGTTCTAGAAGCAGTCTCAAATTGCACATCAATTTTGATTGATGCATCAAATCAACGTCAAATAAGGGCAAAACAGAGATTCACAAGTGTGCACCAGCTGTATACGGTCACCTCATAACCGATAGCCCCTCCGTCAACACTCCAAGCTATCGGTTTTTGGGGAGTATCGGATACGAGAGTGGTCATTTTCTGCACGTTTAATTAGGGACTTTTTGTTGTAAATGGCTATATACATCCAATATACATCATTTAAACTCGATTTCAGTAAATAAATTGTCAAGGATAGTATCACGGAGGGAGCGAAATTCATCGACGCGTTTTTGGCGCCCAAAACTAGTAAGAATACCTTCCAATTGACGCACATATGGCTGTTCCATATCTGAGATGGTGGAGGCAGCATTGAGTACTTCGCGACGCGAGGGCCTGACTCGCCTCTCATCAATCTCGTTGGCACCTATAGTGCCTCTTCTTTCTCTGTTTTGTTCTGCTTCATGGCGTTCAATCACAGCTGAGAATATCTCCTCCTCGCTTCCTAGATGATAAAAAATTTCCTCTGCGGCAGGATTGAGGATCTCATCAAGATCCATCCCCATTGTTACGATGATGGCCTCAATCTTTGAGATCAGATGACGCCTTCTCAACCCTCTTTATCAGCAGTGTAGCTAACAGCTTCTGGAGTTTCTGCGTTTAGAAGCGATGATATCAAGACAGTCGAAGGAGAAATGGGAAGATCATCTGGATTGACAAGCTGTGAGTCGATCAACAATATTTTTCTGCTGGGCATTTAGACGCCCCACACCATGGAAATGATAACACAAGAACTCACATTCGTAGTGGATTCTATAATCTTGGGACTGACCGGCTCCCCTTCCCGGTCCATGGCCAGCAGTGGTGTTCTTCCAGTACTGATGAACAGTCTCAAACAAGCACCGGGATTGGGATATCTGCCGTCGATAGCTTTGGCAATCATCGGAATAAAAGCCTTCAGCATTTCGTAGTTGTCTAGCCTAGCACCCGAATGTAGACTTTCGTAGCTGTTGATCATTGTGAGCCTACAAGCGACGACGGATTAACTTACATTCTCCAAAGCCCTACTGCACGCTTGTAAGGGTCCCGACTGAGAGGGGTCTCCGGGCCTGTTTGTCGTTGACGATGAATTGCTCCTCGGGACGGGTTCGTTCTGTGCCCTGGTTGAGGAACGCCTCGAGCGTTTTGACGCGTCCGGCTGAGAGCAAAGAACGACGAGTTCGGCAGGGAGTAGTGTAGATCAATAGAGAAGACACAGGATGTCAGCGATGGCGCAGGGGGGCAAAGTGTAGAGCATCGAGCACAAAGGAGAGCCTCCTTATATAGAGGCAGGGGGAATAGCCCCTCGTCCCTAGCAGATATATTGATTTCTTGGCGGTGATGGCAGAAACCGTCACGCTCATGCTGGGGATTAAACGAACGATAGTGAGCTGGACTAAAGTAGACGGGAAAATTCTGTGACCGTGTATAAGAGTAAGTATGTATTTTCTACTAAATGTGCATGACGTCAACGCATCACGCTCAATATGAGCACAAGCACCCTCCACAGAACTTGTTTTTTTAATTTTTAATTTATTTCCGAGTCTCTTGCGCAAGATCGGATGCCACTTGTGTTGCTCTTCGAACTCGTACTCTATGGACACCATTGGGCCTCCATAACCGACGGGGACAGAATCATAATGGCATTTCGGCATCGTCAGATGCTCAGATCTTCTTGAGCTTGATGCCTTGTGATTTCCTTACCTCGGACCGAATGAAAAGCTCGATTGGTGCCATTTCAACCATTTGTCCTGACTCCTTTGTATGCTCTTAGTACGATGCCCTATCGTTATCGCAATCAACCTCTCAAGACCATCTACCTGACCTATCAACTGCTTGCAACTTTTTTGCGCATCCCTGTATGGGTTTTACTGTCAATACCGAGGTAGGCTTATATGTACAAAGACATTACTGGGATTTCATCTAATATTTAATAGGTCTTGGCGCCCTCGAGAGTCGTGGACCTTGAAAAGGGCCCTCCTAGTAAAATTTGTTCGTTTCTTGATGAGCTTGCCTGAGAGGTAAGTAGATCAAATACTGTTTTCGCCGTTTCAAGGCCATCCTAAAGTACTTTCAAGTGTTGGGCCACTTATAAGACTTCCTAACCACAAAGCCGTTACTCAAGGACGCGATGTCAATGGAGTCTGGGTCGATCCTGTACCCGAGCTCATCACTGGGAAGTTGGAGACATGGATGAAAGCAGCCTCAGTCACTCCAGTCCGCATCCCTGGATATTGGATGCACAAGACAGGCTCCATCATCAAATCAGGCGCTCCCCCAACTCGCGGGGAGAAAGTGCTCTACCATCTCCACGGGGGTGCCTACATACGCCTCTCTGCGCACCCGTCCGATGTGACAGCCAACATTGCACGCGGTATCCTCCAGCACACGGTTGCCATCCATCGCTCATTTGCGCTCGAATATCGCCTTTCGTCCTCCAAACCCTTTGAAGTCGATGCTCCTTTCCCTGCGGCCTTGATTGACGCCCTTGCTGGTTATAATTACCTCGTTGACGTGGTCGGTTTCGCACCAGCCGACATCGTAGTCGCCGGTGACTCTGCCGGTGGAAATCTCACCCACGCACTCACCCGTTATCTCGTCGAATACCGGGGGTGCATTGGTCTGCCAGCCCCACCTGGTAGCATTATTCTTCTTTCGCCCTGGGTAGATCTCGGTGTATCGCACGAGGGACCAACGAAATCCAGCCACAGGTGCATTGAGTCAGACTATATTCATCCTTCGAAAGGTGGTGTCAACTACGCCAAAGATTCGTTCTTGGGTCCTCATGGCCTAGGCGCTGCTGTCCGCAACCCGTACATTTCTCCTGCATCCTTGGATTCCACTCTCGTCATTGATTTCAAAGGGTTCCCTCGTACCTTCATCGTGGCCGGTGGTGCGGAGATTTTATACGACCAGATTATCACTCTTCGAGATCGAATGGTGAAGGATCTAGGTGACCAAGTCACTTACTACGAGGCAAAGGATGGTATCCATGATTACTTGGTATTTCAGTGGCATGATCCAGAAAGAACTGAAACGCTCAAGACCATTGCGAAATGGGTATAAATGATATTGTAAATTATCCACAGTTGTCTGTAGTTGAAGTTTCCTCCGATATAAGTCGTTTCACTCCTTAAAACAAGTCTACTTTCCCTTGACGAGGCGAAACAACCGCAATGACTTTGCCCTCGAAGCCGAACAGGTCCCCTCCTTTCGTGGCCACAAGATCGCTGTTTCCCGAGTCTATACCCAGAAGGATTTCGAGATTCACTGAACCGAGCGCAAGTGCATCGGCTTTCGACAATTGTCCATTTGCCGCAAGGGCAGCCTGCCATGAATGTGTAAATTTCCTGCGCTGCAACTGTGCGAAGAAGCTCTTACCCATCCAATATCAAAGCGCAAGTTTCTTGCGTCCCATGCTTCGTCGATGCCAAGACCGACTCTCACACCGTTTGCATGAAGAACAGCTACTGCATTGTGCTCAGTGAGAGGTGGGCCAGGAAGTCTTTGTAACCGTGTCAACGACGACAAGCAGAAAGACAGGGAGGATTCCTCACATTCTCCTGGATTCCCAAGTCCCAGGAAAGGGCCGCGATGGCGCCAGGATAACGCCAATGCCTGCCTCGCCAATTTCTCTTGCCAAAAGATGGGCTTCATTAGAGCCACTAAAGGTGAGCGTAATGATGTTTCCGCTGGCTTCCTCCGCTTCTTTCTTGAGCCTTATAAGAGAGGCCATCACGTCGGCACTTTGAACCTCGATGATCAGAGCGAGCGTACCCTGTAGAACACAATGAATGATATCCGGAATGTAATCGGAGGATGGCACTCTTACCTCTACGACTTTTCTGAAACGTTCAGCAAGTTCACCTTCGCCGCCTCCGAATAGAAGACGACGGAGGGTGGCTATCTGTGTGCTTATGCTAACGGACGAATCTCCAACTGTAACATGCAAAGCAGCAATATCTTGCACAACAGCGCCAGGAACGAGCTTGTGTGCAGCTCCGGTGGAGAACATGGTACTCAAGCCGGATAGGAAGCCTTTGGAGCTCGGAGCGACGACTGCCGTCGTGACACCTGCACGATACGCATACCTATATGGTGCAATCAGCACCAAAAAAAGAAAACACCGCAAGAGCTACCATTACTCACAATGTGTCTCTGCCTGCAAATTGGAGTCCGTCAACCGCTCGGATGACACTTCCATCCCCGCCTATGATAGAGGGCACTTTCCCTCTGAGTGGGTCGAACACCTTACCATCCTTTGTTGATGGCTCTCCTGATATTTCACCTAATCCTAAAGGGCTACCAAAGGTCACAAGGCCAGGTCTACGCAAGCGGTTAATTAAGGGTAGGTTTTACAGAGGAAGACGCACGAGATAGATCCTCCTTCCAGATTAATACGACGCGCTTTGATGATGGATGCATCAGAGCAATGTCCTGCGCATGTGACGACGCCTTTATTAACAATGACCGTCCCGTCGGTCCCCTCGGCGGTAAAGGCACTATGGACTGACATCCCCTTCCGTAAGTATATACTGCTGACGTTGAAAAATACAACGATATCGGGATCACCGATGGACGCCTCCAAAGGAGGCAGACCGTCGTATTTGAGAGTGCGATCGGCTTCGTCGTCAAAATTGGGAGTCTCAGGCACAACTTGGAATGCCGCTGGCTTGTCGATGGAGAATGGCTTCGCTATCTGAGGAATTCCATCAATATATACCTGTTTGGGTGCAGCTCCCAGCGCTAATGGGTGGCTATCCCACACAATTATATCTGTTCCATGGAGATGAGTGACATTGTGCAGTTGCACGATAACATCTTACCAGCATCATATCCTGTCTAAAGGTCAGCCTATTTGCTTTTAGATGAGAAGTAAATGTTTCTCTTACCCTCTTCGACATAACCAATCCGGTGGTCCAGACCAATAACATTTGCAGGCGTCGAGGTGACAGAAGCTAATGCAAGATGTTCAGGCAAACCGTAGTAATGGGCCTGCTGAGCTTCGTAGATGAGGTGGCGTGAGTTCAGCACTGGATGGTCGCTCTGTTACTGATTAACCTTGATGTATTCAAATATGAAAACCTGTACATACCTTCATGACAACTCTGAGTCCGTGGTCCGCGAGAATTCGGGGCGCAAACTCGGAACCACGGTATGCCTCGCGCTTGTACCTGGAGTTGGTCGCAAACAGTGCCACAGCAGGGGTCAGGCCTGAAGGGAAGAATGTTCAGCACTATACCATCGGAAAACAGCTCCAATGCGGCGAACCGTATGCTTTCTTGACAAGGTCAGGTACAAGATACGTCTCGTGGGCATGGTGAAACGCAGCGATGGGAAATTTGAACTCGTTGCTGAGCTGAGCGTATGATTCATCACAATATCCATCGTAAAGGCTCAGCACATTACGTACTCTAACAATACCATCCAGATCTGTCGCTTCATAGCAGTGGTTGTGAACCTAGCGATAGTCAGATGACGATCCACGCGCCGCAAGTGCAGTTATACCTTCACCCGTCCCCGAAGTACATCAACCAGGGCTTCCCATTGAAGATCTTCAGGATATTCACCCAAGTCGTCCCACTGATGCGACAGGACTTTGGCGCAGTATTTATCCTGGGTATCTTTAATATTTCGGGCTTTGTCATACCTGAGAGTCGATTAAACTTTCGTCCCATGAGGTAATGAGCGGTGTACATACCCTTGTCTAAATGCCCAAATCGTGTCCATTCGAGTACCAGAGTATACGCGACCTGAAAATGCGTTAATGGAACGTATGGCGAAGGGACTTGTCGAGTCGTACTTGGGTTCTCGCCTGTAGAGTTCTTCAGTCAAGAATAACTCTAATTTTTTGTAAAAAAAAGTCACGGACGTACCACACGCATGTCTTTAAACGTATGTTTGTATCAGCTCATGAACACAGAATCAGTCTATAGAAAACTTGCTTCATCTGCCGCCACCTTGGCCTCGAGAGGTGCTTGGTGTCACTGTTGTTTAAAGAATAGGGTGGTTCCAGAAGCATGGATGAGGAGGACCGCTCAGCAGTCGGCCGCAGTTTGATCACGAATGCCTGGCCACCTAGTGACTGTAAGTAAGACGTGAGGTCAGAAATTGACAGGGAGAACGAACCAATGGCATCGGCAGATCCTGGCAAGATTACCGACGTTGTAACACCTCCTGATATCGACAGACGATAAGCATCATCGTGTGTATTTAGTCCGTCGAGGCTGCGAAGCCAAGGGAGCACGAGACCCTTGAGAGAGTTTGTGTCGGACGCGCCGTTGAGGGCCGGGGCGCTGTCAACGCCCAGATGCGAGTGCATATCGACAATGCTAAGTAAAAAACCTAGAGTCAGAAAATTTAGAGACGAAATGGTCGTTGGTACCCACCCAGGTGATACCCATGCACCTGCCGCGTCGATGACCACTAGCTGGCGGCCGTACGCGTCAATGGTGCTTTGGCTAATGTCTCCAATTCCCTTGATGAGTCCATTGTCAAGTAATAGGTCCCCAATGATTGCTTCATGGCCAGAAACGCGTCCAGTCCATATTGTTGCGTTTCGAATGAGTGTGGGTGGCGTTCCTTGTTGGAACCGATCGGACTGAGTCCTGCTGTGGAAGTCCGCTGGTGGCCCTGGCTCTGCATCCAAGAGACTGCACTTTTGCAAAATTTGTTCGGCATTGATAGGGATGCTGGCCGTCGTGCTGTTCTCCCCGTTGAACTGGAAATTGAGGAGTCCAAGGGTTAGAGCAGTTGCCACCAGGGCGAACAGAGGGGACCGGATGAGGCGGTGAGGACGTTTGTGTTGGGGGCGGTGGGATGGCAACTTGTCGGACATGGTGGTTCCCATGTAAGACGACTTGGCTTATCGTATCACGCAATATTAGCACCTAGGATATATTTATTGAATAACGCGTCTTCCCCAGTCGCCGTTGATCCGATGTCTTCAACCGCGCCCCCAGTCGTGCTCGGCACTGGCAATAACATTCTCATCAACCCCTTGCAGGTCAGTCGTGCCCGCCTTGGCTACCCTGTATACTCACTTCAGATCAGCGAGGTAATACCGTCCTCGACAATATCAAGAATGTCGGGAAGGAGTTTGGTGACATTGTGGCTGATTACCAGGTCGGCAGAACAACTGGCGTCTTGTTCTTGAGGTTTGTCTTATACCTTCAAGGACAACACACGACTCATAATTATCAGCTTGAAATACCATCGTCTTCATCCCGAATATGTCCACATTCGCATCGGGAAACTTGGGCAGTCCTATACCCTTCGACTTCTCCTCGTGCTGTGTGACATTGTGAGCGCATTTTCACCTCTGGAGCACGCGCCTTTCTAATTCATCCACAAATAGACAGAACACCGCGATGCCATACGAGAACTCACCAAAGTAAATGGGTACATGTCAATTTATTGCTAGTCTCTGACAAGCAGTACCTCCAGGTCTGCCTCATCAACAATATCACCATACTCGTTGCATTCTCGTGAGCTGTATATTGTTCGTATCAATTAACACTAAACTGATAGTCTACTAAGGTTCGAAGAGGCCGGACATTACCTGTCAATCCTCAAGCAGTTTGAACACAAACCGCCCGACATGATCAAAGAACGCGTCGACAAAGACTATAACTCCGTTTTGCGGACAACACTAACCAGTATCAGTAAAGTCAACAAGACTGATGTCGAGACCCTTCGTACATCATTTGGGGCAAGTCTAGACAGTACCCTCTCAAGGAAGAAGTCTCTTATTCGTGAACGAACAGAGTTTTGCCAACATTGCCAAGGCGACTCCAGACCAACTACGCAACCTTCCTGGTTTTGGTCAAGTCAAAGTCAAAAACATCAAGAACACATTTGACAAGCCTCTAAGAAATAATGCCACACGAACGCTGCCTGCGGCAAGCGGCTCCGACACAGCCACTGTACACCCAGCAACTCCGTCAAATACTTTGATAAAAGGGAAGGGAAAAGATACCACGCGCCTTCCGAGAGATCTTAGTCCCGTGTGGGATATTGAACGTTCTCCCTCGCCTGAATACCCGCCACATCCCTTCGATATTGACCTGGATCTGAATTAAATACAGTGTCCAAAGAATGATAATGTAATTCCAATTGTCTACCTCAGGATATGTTAAGTATAGAGCGAATGGTAGAGTAAGTAGTTGAATGATAGTCGTGTCTATGTAGGAGCGGATCTAATGAAAGATCCTTACAAAAACGAAGGTAAGAGATTAACTGCACAAGGTGATGATGATGCACACCGCTTCCAAGCATTATTACAAATTAGGATAATAAGTCACTTGCCTTCTTGTTTTTTTGAGAAGTAGTTGCGTATCGAGCGGAAACTCTGCTGAGCAACTTGACGCTGATAATGGATACGAAGGGATAATTCTTTGAGCGCGGCCTTTGTTTGTGAGCGGTCAAGATGTGTTGCGCGAATATCGGCTGGACAGTGAATGAGAAACATGATGGTGACAGACAGGCTCGACACTTACAAATTTGGGCATGTATATTTTCAATAGCTGTCTGAAGTAAGACCAACGGCGAGTCTGGCAATCCACCCTGAACACCGGAGGACCGGGGACGCGGCGCTTGACGTTCCTCCATGACATAACCCACGATGTTTGTTACAGCCACACCGAGGATCTGAACATAGAAGGCCATATCCACAAAGTCTGTGGCGTCGTGCTGCTCGAACTTCCCAGGTATGACAGCACCCCCTAAATGTTGCCGGGTAAACTCCCCCAAAAGAGGCAGGATAGGGGGTAAGTCCGAATATCGTTTCTGAAGGGTCATCCTCAGTGTGCGGCAATAATACAGAGGGCCGTTGCGCACCGGTGGCACATGTGTCTTGTTTGTGATGATAGCATGGGCAATCCACCTTCCAATACGCCTCGTACGACCACTACCCGAGCCGAAAAGAGCGGTAATATACGCTTTGTTTACAGGTTCCAAGGTTGACAAGTACTTGAGTACCTTCGTGCAGACAGCCGATTCCTATATAAATGTAAGTGAATGAACGGGTTGGGCTTGAGTGTAACTTACGATCGAAGCAGAGATATCCCCTCCAGAAGAAATTGATGCACAAACCGCATCGATTGCGAGCGCTATTTCACATTGTAGCTCCGAAGAGCTCGTAGGATCGTTAGCAACTAAGATCATTGCCATGAGAATATCCGATATCTCCTCATTACGTAGTCGTCGATATCTGTTTAGTGATTGTGAGGAGGATGCTTGAAACAGAATACTGAACACGTACCGAGCGGATGTGGTGACGAGCGCTACCAGGCGATGAAGCAATGAATTCTGTTTGTGTGGGGTAAATGAGGCTGTGACCACGGCCACCGGGGTCCAGCCCATAGCATCGAATACAGTGGTTTGAGCACCAAGACGAGTAAGTGTCGATAGAATGCAGGCAAATGATAGTCCTGACACTGGATGTAAAGAGGTTCCCCATATTTGGGTAAGGGCTTGAAAAGCTGAGTTGGATAAAATAATTTCATCCACAGACAGGGCTAAAATAAGATGTCAGGCCCATTAGGTCAAATCAACAAAAAAGAAGAAACCTAAGTCGCATAAATAGGACATGACGACGGGATTGTCTTGCAAAGCAAAAATAGCGCCTGAGCTAATCAACAGCGCAGCTTGTACAACATCTAGCAGTTTTTCAATAGGGTACGATTTCCTTCTGAAGGAGACCTACCGTTGCGAGCTATGGAGGCCAGGAGCGCCAATAAAAGCGGATGAGGATTTGAAATATCGAGCGTGGGCAGGGTCGCTTGATCGACATTCCTGAGGTCATGCGCATCATCGTTCACGCGCCATAATGGTACGCCAACGGGCTTTTCGATCTCTTTCTCCTGCAGCCTAGAGGCTTTGTCTCGCTTAAGCAGGTTTGCGACCGCATTCCCATGTTCCTCGCCAAGCAGCCTCTTGCGATCATTGTCATCCACATCGTCGTCGCTATACATGGCTTCGTAGCGCCCAGGGCTAGAAGATAGCATTGACAATCCTTTCCGCTCCATAACAGCCTTTTTTGCAGCCGCTTCGCTGGTGAAGTCGTCATTCTCTACATTGGACATGATGGCATCTCGTTGGGCAAGGGCTGCCTCTGCCTGGCGTAACGCATCGGCGCCCTTTCCTCGTTCATCATCACGCTTCTTCTCCTTTAGAAGTTCATCAAGTGGATTGTACGTTTTGCGTTTGCCCTTTGGTTTTTGCTCAGTTAAGGCGACCGGAATCGGAGTTGAGGTGACACGGGAGTGCTTCGTCGAAGTAGCGGAACCAGATGGTTGTTTCGGCGCAGAAGGTGAAGAGGATGCTTCATGCTTGCGAAGACCGTAACGTCTATGAGGCTGAGCAGCCGAAGAAGATGCTTGCAACGTAGATGCAGTGCTAGAAACAAAAAGTAAGCATAGAATATAGAGAATTAGCAAATGACGCACGCCTTCCCATTTCCCTTCATCGGAGACACAGGAAACATATCATCATCATCACTGTCACTGAGTTCGTCTTTGAACTCGCGGACTGGAGTTTGCGGTCGATTTTTCAGGCTGTCGGCGGCCTTGGCCTTGATGTCCGCAATGATTTGCTCGGCCTTTGTTTTTGGATCTAAGGGTAATGGCGACGGAGGCAAGGGAGAAATGGCTGGAATGATAACATCCCTAGGGGGAGTGCATCCAAAGTTGAAGGAAGGCACGTTGGATGAACCGATGAATATGTCGTCTGACAGGAACGAGGGAGCTGAGGCGGTGTTGTGGCGCCATTCATCCACACTTCGATTGACTTGCTTTGGATCTCGCTGTGATGATATGGTGGGCGCTAATTCAAGCTCGTCCGATTGGCTTGTAGGCACTAACTCGGAGCATGGCTCTGGAGAGGATATCCGTCGCTTTTTCTTGGAATTAGTCCGCATCAGAGAAGGGGACGTCAAGTTTTCTGTAGCCCTGAGGGTTATAGGGGCAGAGATTGCGACACTGGCGGTGGATGTGGGGCGTGCAGGGGATCGTAAAACATACACCGAATGCGGAGGCATTTCTACGTCAGAGTCGCTATCAAACACAGTTTTCTGAAAATTTCCGGGAGTAGGATGGGGACTAAGTGAACCTGCCCTCGAGGTCATAGAGTCTGAACACTTGATCGGAGGTAATGAAGGGAGCATAAGGAATTGGCTTTTCATTGCGGATCTGTTTGGTGATACGATTTGCACTGCGTCAACGAGAATGTGACTGCTACGCGGAGTTGTAGGTGAAGACGCGTCGGAAATAGTAAGTGTGGACTTTGTTGCACTAGGAAAAGAGACAGCCACGCTTTTTTCAGGCGGCGAGGCGAATGGCTTTGTTGGCTTCGCGGTCGCGCTTTGACCAGTGGCGGGCGATTTGGCTGTTTGAGGGGCTGTGGCCGCTTTGCGGATAAAAAAGTCACTGATAGGCCGTGTGGCGACAGTAGGCACCTTCTTGGAGGGCTTGGGCATCGGGACACACGGCGAGCGCGTCGACAACAGCGGTGAGACGCGAGAAAGGGCTCTCTATCAGCGGACTTTAAATACATATGATATATTCACACGCCATAATTAGTCTAAAAGCTGCGAAATGCCCCTCGGCGATAACACAGCAACCACTCTCGAGTGTACGTCTAATAAGTCCCCTCCGCGCGTCACGACAAGATCTGAATTCTTTGCGCCTGCTTCTACTCCCAACAACTTTTGTACGTTCACTGAACCAAGGGCCAGCGCTTCAGATCGAGAAATTAGGCCTCCTGCCTCAATGGCGGCCTGAACAATATCAGTTCCTGAGCTTTCAAGTTTGTGTACAGAGAAACGCACCCATGCAACGTCAAACGGGAGGTTCCGTGCTGACCAGATCTCCTCGCAACCTATGCCGACGGTTACGCCGTGCGATATGAGCTTCATGATGGCGCTATCTTTAGTGAGAGGCGGCCCCGGAAGACTGTGGGAACAGCTTAGAAGTCAAACAACTTGCCAAAGCCATGCCAACTCACATTCTGCGATCTTCCCAGACATACGGAAATGGTCGGGGCGGGTTGAGAATAACGCCGACACCCTCCTCGCCCAGTTCCTTCGCGAGAATGTGAGCCTCCGCGCCACCTGTGATGGTCAACTTGATTGATTTTCTGGTCTGCTTTTCCAGTTCCTTTTTCAAAATGACCAATGTCGCAATAATGTCCGCACTATGAGCCTCGACCACTAGCGGAATCTTACCCTGCATCATGTTTTGTGAGTGAATTGGTCAGAAGACATCGTGAAGCGTTTACCTCGACAACTTTTTTGAACCAATGTCCTGCTGCACCGTCGTGCCTGCCAAGAAGCAGCCGTCGAAGAGCAGCTATTTGGGTGCTAACACTTGGTTTCGAAAAATGTCTAATAGAAACATGCAAGCCAGTGATGTCCTGTATGACTGCGCCTGCTTCCAGCCCGTGAGCTGCGCCAGTGGAAAAGGATACTCCGAGTCCTGAATAGAATTTCTTATGTGTTGGTGACGTGATTCCGGATGTAACCTACATCGCAGTTCGTCAATAATCGAGAATCTTTGCAAAAATAAAATTCATGGCTCACTCCGACTCGAAAGGCAAGGCTGGGGGATATTATATTGTTTGTGAATAGCGGTGACATTGGAGCAGCAAGCCAACTCACTAGGCGTCTCGGCTTCCGAACTGGAGCCCATCGACAGCACGTACGATGGCTGAATCCCCGCCAAGAATATTCGGCAGCCCTTTTCCAACAAGCGGGTCAAAAACGTCCCCATCGTTCGTGGAATCCTCTTCCTGGATTTGATGCAGCCCAAGTGGTGAACCAAACGAGGTGAGGCCAGGTGCAATTGATCCACCTTCGAGGTCAAAGAATGTGACATCCGAGGCATCCAAGGTGGACAAGCATTCATCGTGTGCTCCTGAGCAAACAAGCGACCCATCTCGTACGACAGCAACACCCCGTCCAGACACTTCACTCGTCGAAAATGCCAGCTCAACCGAGTCACCTGTTGGCATGTAGACTGATGTGAGATTGGTGAACACGGTAGTGGGAGCCAAACGTTTGGTAGGTGCAAGAGGGGGAAGGCCCTCGTATTGAAGAGCTTCTCCAGCCTCTTTGTCAAAATTAGGCACCTTGGGGAGGTTATGGAAAACTTGGGGCTTCTGGACAATATGTACAGACTCCAGCTGGGGAATTCCGTCAATGAATACTTGAGTAGGAGTCGCACCAAGTGCGAGTGGGTGACTGTCCCATATGACAAGATCTACAAAAAGATGAATAAAATGGTCTATTTCGTTGAGACTAGCTTACCTGCATCCATGCCTGAAGAGTGTGTCCATCTCAGTCGCAAAATGATGTTGTGGATGGTCATGGACTCACCTTTCTGGATGTACCCGACGCGGTGATCGAGACCCATGACTTCGGCAGCAGTGCTCGTAACCGAAGATATTGCAAGGTTTTCCGGCAGCCCATAGTAGTAAGCTTGCTGTGCTTCATAAAGTAGGTAGCGGGAATTCGCCACTGGATGATCGCTCTATTGATACTAAGCATATGTGACGGCCAACAAGCATAAACTGACCTTGAGAAGGACCCTGATGCCGTGCTCCGTAAGGATTCGTGGCGCAAATTCCGACGATCTGTACGCTTCACGCTTATACCTAAAGGTCCGAGCTCAAATACAATGCCCCTTACGTAAGTTAGGTAGAAGGTACCTGCTGTTCGTCGCAAAAAGGGCAACCGCTGGCGTCCCACCTCGATATAGTACTAAATCTGCTGTCCATGTTCAAAAGAGTGAATTGACTGCACCGTATGTCTTCTTCAGGAGATCTGGGACCAGGTAAGCTTCGCTAGCGTGGTGAAATGCGGCAATAGGGAACTTGAATTCATTGGACAACTAGCCCATGTGTTCGTTAGTAAGGCAGCCCGGGATCGAAAGGTACTGTGGAATATACTCGAACTAGGGCATCCAAATCAACGGCTTCGTAGCAATGAGCATTGACCTTCCAAGGCGTATGCTTAATTTCACACTGGATGGACATTGGATGCACTGACCTTGACCCGGCCTCTAACAACATCGACCAGTGCTTCCCACTGAAGATCCTGGGGAAAGGCCCCGAGTCCCTCCCATTTTCCGGCTAGGGCCAGCTCGCAATAGTCATCCTGTTTCTTTTTTAGGTCAGATGCTTTCTTGTAACTATGTGATTTCTTTGAGTGACTTCCAGATCGAGGAAGATATATATATAACCCACGCCTCTCGAAATCTCCAGTTGATATCCATCCTGGTGTCCTTGTAGGTGTCTCCTGCACATTAATAAATGAAAATCATCGAGCAGTTCAACCCATACTATGACCGTGAAACTCACTGGGATTTTCACCTGATCGTCCAGAGTAAGTCGGCAGTTCTAGAACCATAATCCAGCGTTAACTTACCGCAAGCGTGTCTGTGAGAACGAAACAATGTTAGAGGACATACAAATCAAGAGACCTGATATTACTTCATGTAACGCCATCGTATCGGAAGATCGGGGTTGGGAGACGAGCCATTGAGATTGTACGGGGGCTCGAGCAGCATTGATGTCGGCGTACGTTCTTTGGTAGAACGTAGTTTGATAGCAAATGCCTGGCCACCTGGATGATAATAACAGTCAGAATAGGTCGGGTTTTCATTTTAAGTGTCGCGCACCAATAGCATTGCTAGATCCAGGCAAAATAAGGGCAGTCGTGACGCCACCAGCAATAGAGAGAGGGTAGGAGTCATCATGAGTGTTCAGCCCATCCACGCTCCTGAGCCAGGGCTGGATGGTTCCATGAAGAGAGTTGTCATCCTCTGCGCCGTCCAAGGCAGGTGAAGGGGCGTCTCCCAAATGAGAGTGAATGTCGACGATGCCCGGTGTCACCCAAGCCCCCTTTGCATCCAATACAACGAGATCTTTGCCAAAGGATTCTACAAGGCCTTGGAGGTGACCAATATTCTGTATAAGGCCCTTATCTAAAAGTACATCCCCGTGGAACACTTCTGTGCCATTATTAGCCCCCGTCCAGACCCGTGCACGTTGAATAAGCACAGGCTTGGTGCCGGGAACAAAGCGGTCAGATTCTGCGCGCTTGCGAAAGTTTACAGAAGGACCTGCTTGTGCCTTCAATGAGCGACAATGGGCGACAATTGTTGCGGCACTCGAGGGGTGCTTGGGGAGTGTGTCGTCGGAGGTATCAAAGTACTGTGTATAGCCTGGGAGGAAGAAGGGGACAATGAAGACAATAAGCAGAGCAACAGGTAGTATCGAGGGCCTTCGTTGAGAGCCCTTGGGCTGGCTTTGGACCTTGTCCATGCCCGTGGTGTTGACGGAAGAAACGTTGTGCAAACCACGCGACTGCAAATGGATGCACATTTAATGCTAATCATGTGACCCCGATCCTTCATCAGATTCAGACCAGTGCCCTGTCAGTTCTGATCACACAGCCATGCCCACTACTCACGACCAAGAACTGCGCCTGGAACTACAAACACTCTCCTAAGCTCTTCACGCTACTGAACGGTCCAGATCACTCTCGATTCAACGATGCCATTCAGTTACCGGGAATTGTTTTGCGGCGGCAGAACATTTTGCTGTTGCCTCCCGGTGCGCATGGGCGTCATTGTTATGTCCCTCCTGGGTATTATAGTTGCTGGAATCCTATCCATAATTCTATGGTTTGAAATTGCAAGTGAGTCTCAGTATACACATGTGGTTAGAATCCAATATTCAAGGCCCGCATTAAGGCACAGCCGATATGACGAGCGGCGAGCGAGCTGCATTCGTGATTGCTGCTCTCGTGGAAACGTTCCTGTTTGTAGCTTCTGCCCTCGGGTGAGTGCATTCGAAAATTCTCATCTCTCATCAACTTCATCTCGCTCGTAGCTTCGTTGGTACCGTTGTCAGGAAACAACTCTTCGTCCAGATATATGCCTACTTCATATATGTCCATTTTGTCCTGAACATAGGCGTGGCGTCTTACCTGCTCTATCTGGTCACTCACTTTTCTGCGAATGCCACCGTAAAAGCCTGTCAAGATACAATTCAGAATGAACAAGCCCAAGAGCAATGCACAGGACTTCTCAAAGTTGCACAAGGCGTCTATTTTGCAATTGCGGCGATAGTCTTGCTGGTCGAGCTATGTATGTCTTATCTCACCATGCGCCGCTGCTTCTTCTGACTTTTGTTCTGTGCAGATCTCGTTTTAGTCGTAACACGTTACCTCAATCAGCTTCACAGGGAGAAGCGTTCAGCTCGCGGCTTACGCTTGGAGAACGAAGAAGCATTCAGCCTTGTTCCAAAGGATAAAGGCCGATACTCGGCTCTCGCTGGTGAACAGGACGGGGGTATTATACCTCGGTTTCCTGTGTATTCGAGGTCCGGACCAGACTTCGATCCTTACGATGGGGTCCAGGATTTCATTCAAGACGAAAGACGAACGATAGGGAATGGGGATACTGTGCATCCTGAAGAGATTGGCTACGGAGGTGGATCTTGGACGCACGCCGAAATTTCCTCCGAAGAGAAGGCACGGCTGAAACTCATGGATCACGAGACAGATGGTGTGAGCGGGCTCAAATCTGGGGATACAGCGCACTGGAACCCAGAATCTAAAGCACGGACGGGGCCAACGTCTGAAGCGTTAAATACAGCAGACTTGCCGAGGTATACCCTTTCCGATGGACCTAGTACTCTCGATTCATGACACTTTACCTCTATACTACGTTCTCGCACTCTCATGGACTAAGATAGTTACATTAACTACATATCTACGTTTGCACTTGCATTGAGATCCATGCATATGAGGAAGCCGTTGCCACACAAGGATAAGCAGCGTCTTTCTTAGCGCCCCCGGCATCAAGTTGTCTCATGACCTAATACTTTAGATCGTTTTGAGACCGTTTTCCTCACTTTTTTATAACTTTCAACTTGTAGGAACTACGAAGAACAATACATCTGGAAAGCGATATATGATATGCCGAAGCAGTTTCATGGTCAACGTCAGCATATCATCGTTTCTGTATGTTTTCCTGTCCACCACTGGCGTCATTGCTCATGCGTATGATTACAGCTCGACGCCCTGTGCTATCAACTACACACCCTCTCTTTCATCCTGTCTCCTTCAATCTGGTCACTTCTCTGCAGGCTTCTGTCGCAATTTCAATGTTCCAAGCCGCGTGACATCGACCCGGCCGCTGCACCGTCACTACGATTTTTCTTCGCAAATATCTTGTTCCTCAACTCGACGAGCATATGGTCGCATGCGGTGCAGGGTGCAGCAGAAGGGAGAGCAATTATACTTGACTTCGTCGGGATGGGTGAGTCATGTATTCCTAATCGCACCTCTAACACGAATCTCACGTCTTTCCAAAGGTTATGTGCCATCCAAACTCCAGCTTCTGGGCCTGGACTTTCTTATCATCTTCCTCCAAATCACACTCACGACAATTGCATATGAGACCTCTCTTTACGAACACAGCTCTGAATCCGATACCCATGACATGTTGCTCCCTATACCCAATCCGCCGTCGCCGACACCACTTTTCACGCCAATACCTCCATCAACGCCACTTCCTACAGCCATGTCGCAGCATACCAAGTCGTACCCACCTCCCACAACCTCCCCTTATGTTCTTGATCTCCGGTTTGCTCCCATCATAGCACGTTTGCGAAATCCACCACCCCCGCCCCAAGTGACCCATTCAGACGCGTCGTTGCCCCTTCCGAATACCACCCCGTGGCCATTGCCAGCTGGGATGAGGATGCTCATTCGAGCCAGTACACATATGAGGAGGGATGTTGGAGAGCGTTCGACGGCAGATGGTACAACGATCCCCGGCAGCCTGAACTCTAGAGATGGCTGATTCAATTCCGCTGTGGATTCTACACGATTATCTGAATATTGCCTAGCACCTCCACGTAGACGTCCAAATTGTGTAACTCCGGCGTAATTATGCGGTCACCACTTCTTCTTCATCTAGGAAGGTACTTGTTAGTTATTGGGGACAGGTAACTACGATGCAAAACATACAGCTTTGCGCAGACAATCTCCGAATTGAGCAAATTCCTCCTTGCACATATCCTTCTTGACATCGGTGTAGCTTGCCAATATGCATTTCCCGTAGACAGATGCTTGGGAAGCGCATGTAGCTGTAGAATGCACTGCAAATTTTTTCAAGGGGGTTTGCTGGGATGTTACAGCTTTCAATGTCATCGCTGTCGTGCTGGTTAAAATGAGGAAGAGGAAGACGGGAGGCTCTGGCCCCTGAACTTTGTTTATGTAACCAAACGACTCTGGATTCTGTTGAACTAAGTCTGAGTGACCGCCCCCATGTTCTAAGTGGGCTGGTGGGTATTCTAGCCGAAACCACACTCTTGAGTCAAATCTACAACCTTACAGGCCTTAATACGGGTGTAAAACACGATGTTCGACAAGCTACTCTTGGTATCATGCCTATGCATTGTCGTGGCCTTAATTCTGTACTTCTTCCATTGGAATCGTTTTATTGGCTTTCTTATTGGTCTCGGCATTCGACTTATGTATTGGAACGAAGAGGCATCGACATCCATATGGGTTGAAGTAGGTGTGTAGCCTACTTCCTGTTATTACACAATGTGTCTGAAGATGGATATTGCCTGGTTAGGCTCCATTCATTTCTCTGTGATAGCGGGAAGGATTCTCCTCAAGGACTTCAGCTACCACTCGAGCAACCAGTCTATTAGGATTGCCAAAGGACAGCTGCAATGGAGATATTGGATTCGGCAACCTACCTCGGAAGATGACATTGCTTCTCTACGAGGTAGTGAAGATCGTATGTCGCGGACGAATTTGCTCTTCTCTATCAATTCACGTCTTTATAGAACAGTCTTTAAATTCCTTGCAATGCCGAGTCCAGATTTCAATTCATGGAATGGAATGGATCATTTACAACCGGACAGCAGCTTTTGACAGCATCATCTCGCACATGGAGGCGAAGAATCCCAGCCGGCCAACCTCACGATCTACTAACAGAAGGCAGTCGTTTCGTAGGGCCTCACGTCAAGGTGCGCCATTACTGCTCATCTTATATCGGGGCTCGTAAACATTTGACATATAGCGACAGCCTCGCAATCCTACCCACCATCTTCAGTAAAAGCTTCCCTTCGCATGCCTTCCAGACTAAGCAAAGCTTTGGCGTGGTTTAAACGTCAGCTACCTAATCTTGACCCTAAGAACTTGCTACCATTGGGGATAGAAATTACCAAAGGTGTTATAACGTGTGGCAATAGTTCAACGCCGAACCTCCTCGTCGCTGAATTTAGAAGAAGCGAGGGAACCTTTGGACTTGTTGAGGTTGGTCGTATTGATTTTGAAAATTTGTCTTATGGCTGACAATGTTCGCAGGGAAGATCAAAACTTGACCTCCACAAGCAATTGCTTTCGATAAAATTTCACCAAACCCAAATCAAATATGTTGAAAACGACAATTACGTGGATCCTATGACGTCAATGGGCGAACTAGTACATGGCCGAATCATCCAGTGAGGGTCAATATTTCTTTTGGTCAAATTTGAAATTAATGAATGAGCCTTGAGATATTCGACACTAAGTCGGCCTTCCTTCTATCTTCCGTATCGGTCTTTCAAGGGTCTATGGAAACGCCTGGGACTTCTGGCTCTCGTAAGGAAATACACTTTGGACCGCCGCGACATCCATGTCATGCAAAAACCAGGCACACCAAGAATGCAAAAGAAGAAGTCCACAATGGAAGATTCTACACCAATAGCTGCCGACTTTACACATTTGGAATACGCGATGGAGCGTAAAATTCTGGAGACTCCCCTTCTCGAGCTTTCTTATTTTTTCGATGTGGCAGGAGAAGTCCCCGGGTTGCAGAACCATGATATCGGCCTCGAATCCTTCGATATTGGCAATGGAGATGTAGCCCCTGACTGGGGATTCGACATCATAATAAACGGAGGTGTATTGCGATATGGTCCTTGGGCTGATCGCCAGAGGTCCGTCCCTTTTGTCCGAATTCACTCTCAATCTGACCAAGTATAGAGGAGAGCTTCAACGGGCATTTTTTCCTCCGACATACCAAGATGGAGAGGTCACAGTGGCATTGAAACCTGGGGACAAAAGGCTTTGGACTGCTATGCGAATATTCGTGGAATTGCGCGACAACACTGTCCTTCACATCCCTTTTCGTGAGCCCTCTAAGGTGTACCCTTCCTTCTTTTCCTTGTTTTACATCGCCATGCTCACAAGATAAATAGGATTGGCAATGGGATGGAGTATCCGAAATTCCCCGACGATCGCGAGTGCGGGAGGCGACTGCAATTCAAGTTACGGTTGGAGATCGGTCTTCTATAAGTTATACCCTACCAATGGTGACCAGCCCATCTGGCTATCGGCCCGTCCTGGAAGTTCATCTTGATACTGTCGTCGTCTCGTCGAGTCTAAACGACATACAAATGGTGACCTCGGAATCGTGTCGAGTGAGTTCTATCCACTGCCCACATCTGCATATTCTGATTCTATGCATTTAAGATTCATTGCGAGATGCCCACTCCGCTGAAGTGGAGCTCAGAACGGACATGGACAGTCGCACTGACCCTTCGACAGCCTGTTCTCTACCTCATTCGTGAACATATAAATATGTTCGTGGACCTTGGAAAAGATTGGACGACAGGACCCCCAGGCGATTATCAGCGATTCGTTCCTATTATATACGCTTTCGAAATTGCCCTCCACCACTACGAGCTCAATTTATATGTCAATGATCACAACATCATTGACAAACCCCTCCTTCGTGATGAAAATGGTATGTCATAACCGTGACTTGAAACTCTGTTCATTCCAAGGTCATTCACAATCAATGACATGATCGTAGCTTTGATGACTCTTCGAGGGGCTCATCTCAATGTCACAACCGACATTCTCTCAAACGAGTTCCGGCATGAGTGCCCGAAGATTCCTTTCACACTTGATATCCCAGATGTGTCACTCAGTCTTTCACTTCCACGATGGAATATCAACGCGCTCCATGCTCCAAAGGAGGGAAACAGTTTGGCGAACGTCCGATTTCTTCACGTTGAAGGATCATACCAGTATTTTGCAGAGGTTCGCGAAGACTATGTGGAACAACTCAAATTGAAATTTGATGTAAGTTCAAGCAAATCTTGATCATTATGCCATTCAAATATGCCATCATAGGTTCGAGACATTGCCTTCAAAAACCTTGGCTGGTCCATCCGTTATTTCATGGTTTTAAGAGACAATTATCTTGGATCATTCACGCACTTTGCAACCCTCTTCGAATATCTAGATAGGCGACAAAGGAACCAACCGCTGGGTGATCCCGTCTTGTCCAAATATAGGCCAGGAAAGGTTAGTCGATATTTACGACGACTGATCGGGCTGCTGCTGAAATATTCCAGAACAACATGCTGCAGAGTGAGATACAAGTATTTCTAGACAATGGCACCATCATCATGCCTGCTGGGCTCCCGGGTTATTCGATGTCTTGTGAAAGGAACGGTGGTGGTGTTGGTGACTGCTTGGTTGTCTCCCTGCCCGATCTTCAATTGCAGCTCCGGATGCATGACCACTATATGGGTAAATCCACTGCTGGAATCTGGAATGTGACTAAGTCGATTTTACAGAGATGTCATTGAATCTTAGCACGATTTCAGGCGGCCTCATTCAGAATTATCCAGAAAAGGTCACGTACAAAACCGGAGTTCTGGATGGATTGAAGAACCTTGTTCACATTGATGGTCGATAATGTTTGTATTTTGTAGTGTTGAGATGCTCATTTTTCTTCTTTGATTACAGGATTGGACATGACTGCAAATCGTCTATTCGGACCTCAGCCGCGGACGGCTACCTATGTTTGCATCTGGGAGATTACTCTGGGAGCTACCAAAGTGCTTCTATCAGCTTCCGAAGGACGACTCTTAGCTGCTGCTGGGGATGCATTCCGTCTGAACTTTGCAGACGCATTAAATGCTCCTGCGGCTGAATTTCTCCCGCCTCTCGATCCAGATGGTAAGTTCCTTGTTAGGCGGTGGACCGTCAAATTGTCTCACTCCAAGTGTCAGTGACGTTTGTCAAGTTCTCTCTCAAAACCTTCGATATGACATGGCGAGCGGCTAACGCGGCTCTAGTCATCGATTTACCACGAGGAATCAAAACAGACAGTAATGATTTAGGAGGCCGATATCACCGAAAGGCGACCAGCCTGAAAGTCGCAGAGATTTATGTCAAACTCCTGCTAACCTCTTTTCTTCACAAGAATCGCTGGTTAGAAGCGCTAAGTTTCTCTGCCGATGCCTACGTGGATATATATTCTGCTCCTCGTGGTTATCGTGAGATGGCTCAAGCTCAGATTTCCTACATTGAAGAACAAGATCGTTTGACTGGCCGGGCTCGAAGGATGGCCGCCTCCCTAGGATCTCAGAGTACAACAGAATATCCAAGTGACTGGAACTCCTGACAATGAATAGCCACATTCTCACACTCTTGTTTTTTTAGAAACTGTGGCGCACCAAAATGGGCTTTACCTGCCACACCCATTACTACCTGAACAACGGCTCGGGGGCCGCCCCAATTTAGTACGAACAAGGACCGAAGTTCGGAAATCATGGAGAAGTGTGACGCAGCTTTCCGATTCAGACGCAGAGGAAGGAATTTCAGAAGCTGATCGCGACGCTCGTCTTGCGTGAGTTACTCAAGCAGGTCCTGGTTCCTTGGCTGACAGATTTCACAGAAAGACTCGTTCTTCTACACCTGTCCCGGGATTTACTTACGAAGACAATCGGAACATGAGTAGTGGTGATGAATCCGATGATGAGGATTTGACAGATGCCAGTTCCGATGATGACTGGTCAGACTTTCCCGGTGCGTATGTCATTGCGACGTTTAAATCGTACTTAAACTGGCTCCATAGATGAGTCTGGCTCAAATTCTGGTGTTGGGGAATCAACACTACGCCATTATTCTCATGTTTCCCGCCACTACACGGCACACTTTCTGAATTCTCCTGATCTCTGGGATGGATGTCCCTTTGTCCTTGTCCGGGTGGGTAAAAGCTAGCTTTTTTTTGAATATCTTACTGACTCTTCGTCTCTGGATCAGGATTGCCCGCAATTGTATTCCTCAGACGGCGAAATGACTAACGTTGTCGATGATCAGCCTGACAAGCCAGGAAACCTTGGCATCCCAAAGGTTTCTACCAACGATCAAGAGAACACTTATTTGCGATTCAAGGGGGAAAAGGTTGTAAATGTCAAGATTACACCTATGGTCCTGCAAGCAGTGTCTCACTTTGAAGAAGATATGAGGGAAAATGTGCGTATCATGAGTGAGCATGAGATCTCTGACGCTGAATTTGCCACAGTCGCTGGGACCAGAATTGTGTCTAGACGCAATGATGGCCACTCATCTTCGTCAAATGTCTTCTTCATCCCAGAATAGTGCTTCATGCGTTCTTTTCGAGACCTTCATCCCATGCATCAAGGTTCAGGTTCTCCAGCGCATTGTGATGGCAAATGGACATCCCATAATATCTCGAGATCCTCCCGAGATTGACGACCCTTCCGTGCTGGATGTTGTTGCTGTCATTCAAGCAAGTTTCGGTGGACTTTCGACATCTGGCTCTATTCACAAAGACAACTTCTCTCTCGAGGCTGGACTCCTGTCCTCGTCGCTAACGCTAGACATGTCACTAGATAAGAAGACCATTAAGCCCGTCTCCTCAGACCGCTTCGTTTTCAGTTTTGGCATGGATAATGTGAAGATTTCTACTGGTATGAAATCCTTTTCCGTCGCATGGGGACAAAGTGCCTTCCGCATAGGTCACTTGGGGCCCGAATATATGGTGGCAACCGGTCTTGCTCTCGCACATAGTGCAAGGCAGCTTACGGATCTAGGACAGAGATGGAAGCAATCCTCGTCGTTATTGAAACAGTTAGTAGTCGCAGACGTTATCCGATGTTCTGGGGATAGGGCGGCTGTGGATCCTCTTTCCACGATCCAGCCGTCTTATCTTGTACAGAGCGGTATATCACATATGTTGCGAACGGACACCACCTTCAGGTTCCTATACCACCTTCGAAACTGTCTATGGCATTTGGAGACCCACGAGCGAGATATATTTCGTTCGGTGCATAGCGCGACCCATCAAGTTGACTTGGACAACTTGATCCTGTCGCTTGAGACTCGGCTGGTTGCCTTGGATCCTGATTCCTATAACGTCGCCCAGCTGTCCTCCCTGGAACCATTGTTTCCAATTTTACAGATTGATAGTCCTTCGTTGGCGTCGGCAGATGATGCTACAGTCCCCCCATCCAGGACCATAGCCCTTCAATTTACCAAACTTTCGATGGTAGTTCTCGACCCGACCAATATGTTCCCCAGTGAACTTCTCATGGCAGATGTGGACATCATGGCTCGCGTGATCGCGGGCGACATCCTTCCTTCCTTGGATTATACTAGTATGTCACAGACATCCCTGAGGGAGAAGCGCCCCCAGAGCGTTGTGAGGTCCTCGGTGATAGTGCATTTAGGCAATGTCACCCTCACTATCTCTCCACATCTCATGATATTTGCTCAACACGTTTTACGGGTTCGAAGACATTTTCTGTCGGTCACATCGTCTACAAACAAACCGATGCACTCTCCGTCAGCCAGCAGTACCAAAAGATCCACGCAATTTTTTAGCACTGATGTCCTCATTTCGTGGGGGCATCTTCGTGTTCAGGCTGCTGCCGAAAACCTCGTTTTCGAATTCGGCCTATCGGGGCTGTGTGGGGCATCGTCGATATTGTCACACCCTCAAACTTCTGGTGGCCAATCTATGAATCACTCCATCCTCTTCGACAAGGTTTTCGTCAGAGCGCGCTCGCCCTCTGATATGGCAAAACACAGCGAACAAGATATACTGGCGTCACTCGAACTCATCTCCGGTAGGATCAGCACCGTTGCACGCGTAGAGCCATCGTCAAAGGAGAAGCTTCGCATTGTCTTCGTTCTTGGAGACCTTCAGTTGCTCGTTCCCCGCAGTGCTCTCCGTCTCTATAGATTCATCCAGGAGTGGAGAGCAGATTTTCTACCCGGGATTGAAGCGGCGGTCAAAGCTCTTTTGTCTGAGATACGCATAACACCCAGCAAACACAGTTCTCCTCAGTTGCAACGCGCATCTTCAGGACGTCCCAATTTTCAAGTGCAGGGCAAACTGTCTCACGCTGGAATCGCCCTCCAAGTTATGCACGGGACATGGCTTTCTTGGGAAGCCAACAACCTCACTGCTTACGTCAATTCGTCCAGTGCCCTAAATCCTGGCTACAACTTTGGATTACAACTTGCATCGGTTACCCTTAGCATCTCGTCAAAACCGAATGCGCGTGATGAGGAGCCTGGTACCCGTGTCAAACTTGCCCTCCCACCTCTATCAGCGACCGGCCGCTATGATAAGGCAGGGGTTCACACCATTGTTCTGATAGACTTTGTGGAGCTCAAGGTCAAGCCCTCGCACTGGGATGCTCTACTGGTTGTTCAACAAAAATTTGGGCAAGATTTCCATGACCTCGTCACGTTGGTTCAGGAAACCAATCTTCGTCGGACGGCATCAGAGATCCCCAATTCGCCGATGAAATCCCAGGCTTTGCTGCTCTATAGTGCCTTCGTGAAGATGCGGGGATTTCGAATAGGGTTGGAAAGTCCAGCCTCAACCGTATACTTTGAATGTCTTGACATCAGTGGCGGTATTAACAACTCTGCTGGGCTGAGGTGGAACGTCGATTTGTCGGATTTGGCGTTTTCCTTGGCATCTAGAGCCGCTGCTCGTCCCAATTACCCGGGTTTCGACAGAAATCGCCACTCAGCCTTTGTAATCATTGATTTCACAATCAATGCAAGCAGTGAGGCTCTCGATAGTACTGTGATACAGGTTTCGGTCACAAAAATGCATGCCGTGACACAGCCCAGCTCAATTAGCGAGGTTGGTGACTTTATTGATCACCTTCAGGTATTGTGCACCCTTTCTACCTCGTCACATTTTCTAAAACACTTCATTGTCAGGCTGAAATGCTTGATCACAAAGAGCAACGCGCTTTGGAACTCGCCGCATTCAAAGAGAAAACCCGACGTATACTGCAGACCTTTGAAGTACAAGACACATTTTCGGAGACGCGACCCTGGCTAGAGAATTATATTATTAATGTGTCTACTCAGAACATTGGGGTTGCATTCCCCCTCACACACGACCGGGATCTCCAACTTCCTAGAACAGGAAGTAGCGACTCCACTGCTGTTCCGGCGTTCCTTTGGTCCATCAAATCGATTGAATTCGGGACACATCGTGGCCAGACAGGCCAAGCAGAAATGAAAGCATTTTCCTTCCAGTTTGTTTCTCGGTGACTATTCTAGTCCTCAACTGGCAGGATCTAATACTCACAATTCTAAATAGTTTCCGGCAGTCTGTCCCTGACGACTTTTCTGCGGAGAATCATGTCACCCGGAATAGGCTTGTCTACCCAGAAATGAAAGCCCAACTTCGCTCGACACATTCGGCAGCGTTGCGCCACAACATCTATGTTAGAGCAGATGTCAGCGGTTTCATTCTGGACCTCGACTCCAGCATACCCTCTTATGTCTTTTCCTTGATTGATGTTTACCGTCAAGGCAAGGACCGAGTGGAAAAGATATCTAACAGTCTGCCTCGCACGCCATCTCCTCTAGACGACGACAGAGAGGTCAGACTAGAACGGCCCCGCACTTCGCTCCCCACCTCTAATCTGTTCGCCTCAATGACCTTCCGTAGCGGTAAAGTCCGTGTCTATAGCGGAGCTGCCTCCCGACTTTATCGATCACGGGCATTCCCTTTCAGCCATCAAGAACCATCTGACGAGCAGATTATGGAAATAGGTGCCGAGGTATTCAATCTTCCCGTTGTATCTGTCTGGACAGAATATCGCACCACCCCGATGTCCCAAAAGCCCAGCTCTTCTTGTGATATGGAGTCCTCGATTCTCATGTTTAAAAGCACTGTGCATTCTAGCCAAAACACGTTGCGGCCGACTTTGCTCCCATTCCTCACTGAGCTCGTTAATCATATCGAAGGTCGACTTCGCCGTATCAGCCTCCAGGCTCACCCTGTTCCGAACATTGTGGAGGAGACGGCAGTACTGGCGCAGGAGAGAAACTTGGTGGATCCTACAGCAAGTTTAAGCATCAGCTTCAGCCTTCGTATCGATCAGTCTAAACTAGAGTTGACCTGCCAACCTGACGTCAACGTCATAGCAGGTTTGCACTGGGATAGTGGAGGTTTCGTTGTCAACGTATCTCCGGGCGCTCGTAAGGTCACATTCACGGGGAGTGTCGGTGGACTCACTGTTGGCCTCAAACATGGATTCTTGAGCGAGGACTGCGTCAGACTCGACGCACGAAACCTTGCATTTTCTGTCGCGTTTGCGAAAGTCGAAGGCGATCAAGGCACCTTGGGCAACTCTGTTTCTGTAGTCTTGGACACAGAATTCCTGGGTGTCGTTCGATTCTCGCGTCTGCAGGATATCCTGTGTTTCAAAGCGGTTTGGCTAGATCGTATCCCCGTCTTCAACAGCCCACCTGCTGCGATCTCTGCGAAGACATCCGTCCGGTCATCAGACATTACTTCCCTTCCTCCAGCACCCAAACAGCATTTTATCACCGTCATCCTCATCCGAATTCGGCGGATAACTCTGGACGCCGATTTGGGACAATCTATTAGTGCCATGACTCTCGATCTCAAAGATGCCGTCATGCGTACCAAACTAACAGAAGCTCTCAGTGAGGTCTCCATATTCGTCGAGGAGCTCGCCATTGTTGCCAAAGGAAATGTTGCTGGCCATGCACATGTCCCAAAGTGTGTTTTCCGAACTATCCGGAATACCGAAACCAGTTCGAATACGGAGGGGCGAAATCAAATGCTGGAATTGAGTATGACGAGCGGCCCTCTGGTTGTGTCACTAGAGTCTGACCACCAAAAGCTGCTACACTATCGGTGCGCATAATTAGAACATGTATAATCTTTGCAAATGCTGACCATACTGTCGGAATAGCGCTGAACCGCTAGAGGTGAAGATATTCGACGACTGGTCCGTGCAAGCACTCCGATCGGGTACGGAACCAAAACCTCTTCGACTTTCCTTCACGGTCAAAAGCCCAGATATAGTGGCGGTGGCCACCGTCGGCACTATCCCAAAACTGTTGACATATGTCAACAAGTTCAATGCCAACCTGGATGCCCAGCGACTAGGTGCAAGTCGTGAATCAAAGGCATTCCGAGTCACTCGGACCCCCAAGCCCGACAATCCTTTGTCTGCCGTTGCAGAAGCGATGCTAATATCAGCTCGCAGTCGATTCCAGGAGGTCGAAAACGAGTTGACATATGTCATCATGCAACATATGAGCCTTGAACTAGATTTTCTTCGACTTGTGGTGTTCCCACGGACAATGGACGACCTTGAAATTGCACAATTCGTCGGTCGCGATGTCAAGGCACGTCTAAATCGTCTGGTTGAACCAGAGCCCAAACGGGACCTGCTGCTTTCATTCTCGTCCATGATTATCTCAAAATTTACGGGCCTTGGACATCCTCAAACTGCAAAGTTGTCTGATGGACGAGAATGGCTGGCATCGTTGTTGCATGGTGCATCAGAGGCCACCATCGTGGGATTGCCTTCCATGACTATGCATATGGTCAGCGAAGAAAAGGTCGAGGAGCTGGCAACGATTCTCGTATATGACTTCCACAGCGAGTTCGTGAGGCAGGAAGACAATCGGGAGTACACGGACATCTACATCTCCCTGAACGTATCCCTTTACTCTTGGCTTACCGTTCTCCGCAAGAACCTCACAAGGGAGATGGAACAGGTCAAGGCATCCACGGACTGGAGAGCTCTACTCAACACCACTTCTACCCAAGTCGGGGGGTCCAAAAAGAAGCCAGAGCCCTTGAATCTCCCCAGCTCTCCCAGGTCGTTGACATTGCCGAGCTCTGCTACTAGGCCATTCTCACCGTTCTCCCCCACAACTGCTCTCAAATCATCTATGGGTGGTCCGATGGGGTTGCTGTCACCGACGAGCTCGACGATGTCGTCTCCACGTGGTGTTTTGCCCGAACTGCACGACTTCCCCTCTATCGAGTCCCAGACGGGTAATCTGGCAACAGCAAAACACGCAGGAATCGTGTATCAGCATCGTAGCCGGCACATTGAGCGTCTGACCATGCGACAGCTCGGAGAAGCAACACCAGACGTCATGCACCCATTTTTCATGAAGAAGGCAGGGTTCAACCTGGAGGATTCATTACCGCAATACGTCAACGAATACGCCACGAGACCGCTGGAGGAGATCATGGAAGTGCTGTTAAAACTATACAGCAGACAATTGCTATCAAGCAGCAAATAAGGGAGTCTATTATATATTCTGTATCTTTATTGAATTTTCGACGTTTGGGCCCAAATGTATATTAGAAGAGTCAACTAATTCCGCCTGACGAGCCATTATTGAATACGCTGAGGAGTGCAAAACAGCCATACAACAGTCCGACGGGGTAAGCAACAAGTAAGCGCTGATCAGACATCTGGAGAACGGCGACAAATATGCCTGATGCAGAGTACGTGCACCAAAGGATGGAGAGTATTGATAACAAATAACCAAAGGTTCCACTGTGAGACGGGTTAGGAAATGAAGACGAGGCATAGAACCGAACGCACTCTAGGACCATCATTACACTGATTGCACTGACTCCTACCATGGGTAACAGACAGTAGCCAAGAACGGAAACGACACGATACGCGTCTATACCTCGCTCTGACATGAGGTTGAGGAGTGTGTACATCGCCGCTGAGCCGAAAAGGCCGACGCCATAGATGTAGCCAAAGTTAGGTTTTCCAGACTGCGGAGGGTAAGACGAATATATGATGGTGATACGTGTCATACGCACAAATAGCAGACAAATTCCAAAGCAAAAGACGAAAATAATAGGGCCAGCCATGTCAGCGTCGTCCATTATGCGTGCATCGACGCCGCGGAGGGGGTTGAGGACGGTCAATGATTTTGCGCGTATGTGCTGGAAGTTGATGCCAAGCTCTGTGGGTGGCGGTGAGCTATGATAGGTGCAGAGTGTGAGTGACATGCTCACCCTCGAGCAAGGGCGGTTCACCCTCAAATCCACCAGTACCAAACGCCGTCCACCAGCCACCTATCGGTTGAATAGAACCACCATAGGCCTGCTGGGAAATGGAGCCCTGTGAGGCGACATTGCCGTCTAGACTTGGACGGGAGCCAGTATAGAAAGAAGTGGCATCTGAGGAGTCGTAGAACTGAAGCTGCGTATCTTGGTGAACAGGCTGTGGATAGTAGGCGTTCTGCGACGACGACGACGACGACGACGCGTACGAATTGCTCGACTCGTGCCACATCGTTGCACCAAAACTCCCAAACACGTGATATCTCCGCCCCCCCCCTATGATCTGTTGTCCTCTGTTTGTCCCGCCGCACCTCAGCTTTTCGCCGCCATGGTAAAGTTCTTCTTGCCCAAGTCCCGCAGCCCTTCTAACCTTTTCCCTTACAGCCCCAGGTACTATCTGACTTCAAAATACCTTGAATCAATCTTATTTTTCGTCCAGAACGAATACATCGAGGAGCACATAAAACGGCATGGTCGCCGTTTAGATCATTTCGAGCGCAAGTACGAACAACTATCTTCCTCAGCCTCTACAGCTGCTGATCTACCATCTCAGGCGTAAGCGTGAGGCCAGAGCAGCCCACACAAGCTCTGCATTTGCCCAAAAGGCCTTTGGTATCAAGGCCAAACTCCTGCACGCAAAACGCCATGCTGAGAAGGTTCAACTCAAGAAGACTCTCAAGGCTCATGACGAACGCAACGTCAAGCAAGCAGACTCTTCCACAGTACCTGACGGTGCACTTCCGACATATCTTCTTGACCGCGAGGGCCAGAAAGATGCCAAAGCACTGTCAAGCGCGATTAAGCAGAAACGGAAGGACAAGGCTGCCAAGTATGCCGTACCGTTACCCAAAGTCAGGGGAATTGCAGAGGATGAGATGTTTAAGGTTATGAAGTCGGGAAAGAGTAGGAGCAAGGCATGGAAGCGCATGGTGACCAAGGCTACCTTCGTAGGGGAAGGCTTTACAAGGAAGCCCGTCAAGATGGAACGCTTCATCCGTCCGATGGCACTACGTTACAAGAAGGCGAACGTAACTCATCGTACGTCCAACCCCGCTCTCTCTTGCCATCCTCTTCTAATCTGACTCATTGCTCTACAGCCGACCTCAAAGCGACCTTCCAGCTACAGATCTTGGGCGTGAAGAAAAATCCACAGTCACCCATGTACACACAACTGGGTGTTATGACCAAGGGTACAGTTATCGAAGTGAACGTCTCCGAGTTGGGAATGGTCACGACTGGTGGAAAGGTCGTCTTTGGAAAGTACGCCCAAATTACCAACAACCCTGAAAACGATGGTTGCATCAATGCCGTCCTTCGTATGTTCCTCGTCTCCTCGGTGTCATTAGCTGCTGCTGATCCTTGACTAATCTAGTGGTCTGATCTTCCTGCACCCACAACTTTATTGTATCTTTTAGTTTTGTAGACGCACATCTTATACTCTCATTATCACGATATCCGCTAATTGGGATAGCAAATGGTCATTCAATGTATGAGCATTATATATGGTAGGGAGCCTGAGCGATTACTAATACAACTTACAGTACAAGGGTAGAGTGGTTTGAATGCGAATGTCAAAGAGATACATGCCGAGTCCATCGCAACTTGTAAAGCCCAAAGAAATGAAGAGAAACATGCCACAGTTCACTGTCTGTGATACAAAATGTCAGGCAGGGCGCATGTTCCAGTCACTGTATCTAGATTCTCGTTCATCTGCTGTCTTCCGGCGTTCACAGGCCCTTTGATCAGTGTCATGTGAGGAAACGGGCATTGAGTTATCCAGATAGGAAAGGGACCGGGCGGGGTGGAGTGTACGGGAAAGCGCGGAATTTTGAACGTCATTAGGGGGGAAAGGTTTCGTTCGATCATAAGGTGATGGCAGCTCAAGTCCTTCATCAATCCTGCGGCGACTGGAGTCGTACGGTGACGATGATCTGTATCCATGGGTTGGTTTCACCAGGAGGGGAGCGTCACCTGGATGTTGTCGAGGGCGATATTCGGACGGTGCGTAGTCAATGGGAGGCGGCAAGAACTCTTGAGCTCGTTCTGCTCGAAGCCGTTGAGCACTTGTGGATGCGCTCAATGGTAGAGGTGTCTGTGTAGATGGCGAAACAATACTCGATGACACGTATTGTAAATTAGAAGTGCTTGGCAGAGTGGGGTTGTGTGGTGGCAGATATGGAAGTCGCTGGGAGCGCTGTGAAAGAGGTTGGGGGGGATGAGATAACTGAGGCTGTGAAAGGGAGGGAAGTGAGCTTGAAGAGGAATAAAAGAGTTCTGTTGATGAATACGGCGGCTGCGGTAGTTCTTGGGCCAGGGTGGGATATGACGCTAGATACGACGTCGGATGTGATGGTGGAACTTCCGCGACACGGTATTCTGGATTGCCTTGGCTAGTTCGCAATTGATCATGATTTTCAATTTTGGGGCCACCGAAGGCTTCGTCCGGCAACACTTGCCTCAGCTCCTGTCTAATCCATATCGATCAGCTCCTATCAGCTCTGGCACAGACTGTGTTGAAGGCTTACAGGTAAGGGGCAATGAATCCCCAACGAGATTTGGCCAATTTTAATATATGCAAAAAGATCTGAAGGTCCTCGTTCAGAGGCTCCAGCATCTGGGGTTTGATGTCCTCGACACCCTGGGAACGCATAACCTTCTCTTGCATCTTCACACTGTAGATCTTCACCAAGAGTATCGATGACGCCACTTGCGAAGCATAGAGGTAAATAGGCCACGTTGATAACGCTTCTAAGCTCTGCTTCTGGGATATTCTCGCACAGTCGCGGGCAGCTTCGACGCATATATCTAACGGAGAGGATTGCGAGGGAGAGTGGCGGCCTTGTGGGGGCGGCTCGTACGAGGGTGTGGAGATGATAGAGGTTGGGATGAACATCTGGTAGATGAGCATCTCAATGAGACGATATGTGGTACGCAACATCGCCGCATCAATTGCAAATGGGGAACCATCCTTTTGCTTTGACCAGGCCACTACGGATATTCAATATCAATCTCACAAGAACCTTTGAACCGACAACATACGATGTTCTGGAAGTGACTTGTACCACTTCTTGAGAGCAGCATCCAAATGTTCAAGAATTGCTTTGCGCCAGCTTGAAGGGGATAACCCAGCGGAGATTTTTCGCCTGTCGACGGCATACTTGGTAAGAAAAATGAATGGTCAGACAAAAGAGACGGGTCAGATTTGATAAGATTGACCTACAAGGGTCTTAAGCGCAAAAGCAAGAACCCGCGAAAGTTTGATGATCAGGTTGAAGGAGATAATTCTGTTGGCTGGTAAGCCGTTGGGCTGGGTGAACATTGACCCAGAGTCGTCCGCTTCCCAGTACTCATCATCCACTTCAAGTGGCAGTTCCACATCGAAGCTGCCATGCTGTTAGCCTAGTAGGTAACGAAGAAAATAACATATCCAGCACTGACTCTTCTTCGCCAACAAGGGCTGAGCGACCCATGCAGGCGGATTCAAAACGATCAAGGACGAGAAGACACCAGAAGGCTCGTTTCCAAAGTTCAGAATCGACCGTGGGTTTACCGTCTTGTTGTCCATGATAAACCCTTTTCCGATGAAGACCGACGTCTTGGGCCTTTCGAATGGCAATTCCCACCAGAATCCATGTCAAGGGCCGATGCGCAGAATCTCTAAGGTAGGTCGCGAAGAGCTGGAGATGTAAGTATGTCTTGGTAAAATAAAACTTGAAGAAACAAATAGAACTCACCGAGAAGGACTGGACCTCAAATAACGTTGTTGTACAGAACAAACGGCGTCTGACTTCACAGACAGCTGAGAGAAAGAGAGAGGACATAGAAACTCGGTGAATCACAGACACGGTGTAGACTAAAACATATCAACTCACCAAGTCCCGCCTTACAATACTCCCAACCAGCCAGAGACCAGTTCGGTGTCCCAGATGCCGCAGTGGCACCACGTGGGATGACCCTAATGTCGTTTGACCATCTGCTGGCAATAGAGAATATACCAAGACACACAGCCGTGAACCAAGCATTGCTGTGATGTAATTTTTCATCCCACTGCCGCTCGAAGGTTGGACGGTGTAGGAGGGGAAGAGGTGCATTGAAATGCACAAAGTAGACACGAATAAGCTCTGGAACGAGATCATCAGGGGGAAATGCGGACAAAAGTTGGATAATCAAATCCGGGGCATTCATGTTACGTTCTTCCCATTGGCGTTCCCTCTGTAGTTTAAGCGTCAACTGCCATCGGATTAGCAAGGGAGGCTGGTTTCTTACTTCAGGCATCTTCCAGAATTTTGGACGATGAGTCGAGGGGCCAGAAGCAGAACTGCCGGTGCTATTAGAGGTGCCATTGCTGTCCGGACTGCCAAGACGTGCATCATGCTTGGTGTCATTCTCGAGCATGTGCATCATTTTAAACGCCTGCGCAACACCAACCAGACCGACAGAACTGCTTTTACCGTGGAAGCGAGCAGAAGCCTCCTGAGTGGGTTCTTGGGGTGCGGGGTCCTCCTCACCACGTAGTTTTAACTTCTGTGCCGATCCACTGATACTTTCGAGCTCAACAACATCGAGGATCGTGTTTGAGTCTTCGGAGCTACCTTGGTCGGAGTCTACTGGAGTACTTTGGGCAGCATTTGAAAGAGGCATTTTGTTCTCCGCAGGGAAGGTGGAGGCCCAGTGATGCTGTTGGTTGTCGTCATTTTTCCAAGAGTCTCTTAAGACGGGGGGACCGAGTTGGTGGGAATAGTCCTTATTGGGGTGCAACTGTTTGAGCGGAAGCACCTTAGTTCGGCAATGCATAAATCAAGCAAAAAAAAAACGACATCACCTGTTTGATGAGGGCTTCGAGTTGTTCCATTTTGTCCTCGAGCCCAGTCACATACCTGGATACACATGTCAGAATTAGGAGACATAAAGGAGGCCCTACTGACGCTTTTGGCGGCCCACGAGGCTTTGAAGGTTCACTGGGGAAGAATGAGATTGAAAGGGAGACGGAGAAGACAATGACAAACTTGTAGGTGCATGGGCGACTGGCCTGGATGCAATTGGTGCAGCGCTGGTCAGGCATCTGAGAGCCATCGCATTTTGTCTTGCGATGGCGGCAGGTATCGCATGCGCGTTCTACGTTTCGCCTTTTGAAGGAGGGATTGGGGGCGGCCCTGTGGCAGACAGTGGGGTCCATGCAAGAGCAAGAGGTTTGGGCGATCCATATAACGGCGTTTCCGAACAAGCTTCACGTGGGATTACGACAAGGCGATCAATAATAATTAAATTTCAATTCAACGTCACTACATACTCCCATGTTCGCCCGTATCATACGAGCAAACTCCCGCAGTATCACAAATCTCGCTCGCCCTGCACCACCACCCCTCCCCACTGCACAGCAGCGCGAGTTTGAGCAGCTTCAGCGTGCACCCATTGCCGCAAACTTAGACCCTGAAATTCATCCCGATGCACGCGCTCCTCTCAAACCAGACTTCGAGGGCGATGTCAACCCCCTGACCGGAGAACAAGGAGGGCCCAAGAAAGAACCGGTCGGCAAGTGGGGAAGCGAGTCTGAAGGCGACTGGAGTTTCAAGGGGCGTGTCTCCGATTTTTAAATACAGGCAACGCACGCTACCTCTTCAATCATCTACGTACACACCCAATCACTTTCTGCTTATATACACCTTACTTACTGGCCTTGCATAGGCAACTTTTTACAACATGGTCATTTTACTTACAAAAAGGCAACAGAGCAATGATTTTGGGAGACGACATGTTCACCGTCTGATACCCCGTGCTGTGGGAGCAACTCCACGTCCACGGCGTGCTATGAAATGAATGAGGTCAACAATCCATGCAGTCAATCAACAAGAAATGAATACCGTTCGCTGGAGGAAATTGTTAGCTTCGTCAATAATCAACCAACACAAAATACGTACCTCTCATGATCGTCGCACGTCCACGCGCTGTACCAATACCCCTTCCTCTCATCGCATTCGGCCCCACTCGTTTGAACCTAATCGCAGAGATGATTTCAGTAGCCGTCGCAGATACTGAACAGAAACGCTCACATTGGGGCATTCTGCAACATATCCGGAACAATGAAGAATCGCACCATGCTTCCTCGAATATAGACCTGGTCTAGTTGGGATACGCGTCCATCGCGTCCAGTCACGGTTATGTCCTTCAGAGAGATGTTGAGATTGTCTTCAGCTGTGCAAAAACGGAATCAGCCATTGCGCAAGCAGTACGGGTCGTAAAACACACCTTCTGCCAGCTTCCCGCGATACAACTGTCCCGTCTTGAGTTCCACGGTGATGACATGTCCTAGGGACTCATGAAGCAGCTTTACGGGAACACCAAGACCAGCCATCGTCGTTTGAAGAAGATGAACGTACTAATTGAGATCGTGTGGGAAATGATTGTCGTCAAACACACACAAATATGAGCCCTTTTAAGTGGGTACACAAGGTTAATACAACTGCGGTAATATTAATATTACGGTGTATAGCATCATTATGCTCATTCAAAAGTCACAGTCCATGTTAGAGCACATGCATTATAAGGGGCCTATCCAGCGCTACTTCTCCTCCAAATCCGCTAGAAATGCAACCCAGGTTTTCTTGTCAATGACACCTTCGTCTGATGGGTATTTGGGGTCAGGAATTGTGCCGAGATGATGGAAGCAAAGGAACTCACAAAGTCCTTCCGTGTCTGTAACAACAACATAGCGAGCACCAAGCTTGGCGAAGAATTGGTGAACCATCTCCAGGGGTGAGTTTGTCTGGATGGTCAACGGCGCCTTGTCGGAATAGATATTAGATTGCATGAAATAAGAATTCAAGGCTGTTTCCCACACACCTGGTCCATATAGTCACTGAAATCGAACAGATCATGCTCTATCCGCTCATTCTCATCTATGAGGGACGAGATCGAAGAGGTGGCGTTGAAGTGAGTATATGTAGCATGGAAGTGTACTTCATTGTCAGCTTCGTCGGCAACTAGACCTGTAGGCAGATTAGTACAAATACGGACACGGATATAAGAGGACAGACTGAGAGCGTGCTCCAGCTCGCTAGAACCAATATAGCCAACCATCCGGAGGCCTTCGTCATTTGCATCTCGCCTAAGTATGGGGAAGCCACTGTCGTCGTTGCCGGACTGCATCAACGCAACAAGCTGGTCTCGGAGGGTCCCCACGGTATTTGTTCTATCGAGCCTGATAACCTCTACATCACGGGCAGTCTAAGATGCAAATTAATGCTGCAGATATCAAAGGAAAGAGGGAATAACTTACCACATCGTTGATTTGAAGGTTCCCCCACAAATATTCATGCTTTGAGTCAAGGTATGGCAATTGGTTGAGCTCAATGACAAGGTCGTATATTCCTTTAGGTTCCAACGCGTCGGCAACCGTTTTGGCAACAAGAACGGACAGCATGACAGGGACGGCATAGGTCAGGGTATCAGTAAGCTCGAACATGATGACCGCTAAAGAAACAGTGGTTCGCTTCACAATATTGAGAAGTTGCACAAGTTTTCAAAAGAATATTTGCTCACAGTAACGCCTGAGAGGGTGGCTGCCGCTCCCACCATGGCATACAACCCTGGTATGATGCCTAAAACATGGGTATTTAGAGCCTTCTTCGGATAGAACAAAAACCAAACGCTCACAATCTTTTTCATTATCACAAAATAAGAAAACTTTGGCGCCGGGTTGCTGGTACCGCAGCCATTGCATCACGATACCCATTATTCGACCAGCACAAGCACCGACCCCAAGAGATGGAATGAATATACCGGCTGGGACTTTGATACCAAAGGTCACAACTGTTAGGCTAGCTTTGACAAGCATTGCCACTAAGATTGCGCGAATGACCGGCCAAATACCCACAAATGTATGTGGGTCGACAGCACATAGGCCAGCGTGCTGCTGTGTATTGGGGCCGCGACATTCGGCGAACAGGTTGTAAACGAGTTCTGTCCCACTCATCCGGGTGAAGGGGTTGATGAAGCAAAGGCCCGTCGTTATCGCAGTTATCTGTCCGCGTAGTAAAAATCGCAAACCACATCAGCGATATTTTTCTTTTGTCCCAGAGGAATCAGTACGCACCAGAAGAACCTCGGCCACAGGATGGGACTTCATCCAAGTCTTATTACGAACATGCTTGCTCCACGAGTAATTAAGCTTCGAAAAATAAGCCCCATATACACCCTACGGAAGAACTTTATCAGAAGCTACATGCGAAGAAAGATGGCTGACGAACTCCGAACACGCCAAGGAGAAGGAATGGGAACAGTTCGTATGCATGCCAATCCTGATATGGACAATTAGAAGGGCCAGAGGAGAAATATTCTTCCTCACAAGATCATATGTTACCTGGAACAGGACCAATTTGCCCGTACCAAAGGGGTCCAGCACTTTAAGTGTGATTGCTGCAATCATCGCACAAAAGAAGCTATGCCGATATTTTTAAGCAGCGAGAGTCTGTTAGACAAACTAGACAAACCTTCTCCACATCACCTGTTACAGTACTCAGCATTCAGAAAAGCGGTGATTGGAGTGTGGCAAACCTTGGGAGGGAAGAAATAGGAAACTTCTTCCAAACTGAACAAGGTTCCGCCTATGGGGGCACCAAAAGCAACGGCAACGCCAGCAGCGCAAGCAGCACTCAAGATTTCGCGGCGTTTGGCTGAAGGGCTACTGAATTACATACATACTGACAGGTTGTATAACTTACCTTCATTGTTCTCATATTTACTGAAAAAACGGCTGACGATGTTGCCAATGCAACTCGCAATGTGCACAAAAGGCCCCTCTTTCCCGAGAGATAGGCCGGAGGCGACAGAGAGTGCAAGGCCAACAGATTTCGTGAACAACACACGGGCACCAAGATATCCATGTATAACGAATCCTGTGGCGAGAGAGTCAATTACGCCATAGGTTCACTCTGCCAGCCTGACACTCATACCGGAGAGAATTGTTTTGATTTCTGGTATTCCACTGCCAGCGGCCTATCATATATGTCAAACCAGGTATATTCTGTTGTAAATAGGAACTTACATAGTACATGACCTTTCTTTTGGCATTCGACGCCGACTGCTGGGAATTTGCGTCAGTGCTGGGAAAGTCGGGAGAGAGGACGCCTGATTCTTTCCGCGTGATGAATGTTGTCGAGTCTGTGAGATATATTGTGAGCAAACACGAGATTAAAGCCAGAGATAGCTATGGGTTGTCAGCGGTATGTGGACATAAATGGACAAGTTACTTACAGCGATGAAGGCATATACAACGTATTCCGCAAATCCAGCTGCAAATCCGCTTTTCTCAGGAGAAAATATTTCAGCCCACGTTCTCCATCTTTGACAGCTGTCCTCCTCTCCGTGCGGTCCCGCCACTATGTCATTCAATGCAGGGCAACAGAAGCGCTTGGCGTTCCACCACGCTCCATGACAATAACCCTCTTTCACATCGAACAACCATTGCTCGCTCCGGACTACGAGAAATGCGACAATGGCGGTCAAGAGTCCAACGATGGTTACAACGAGCCATCCCAGACTTTTGTCGATGGCCAATCGAATGCGGGACCGCACAGAGGTCCGCTTCCTCAGACGAGAGAAACGCGCAGAATCCTTGATGGCATCATGAAGCCAATCGATAGAGGAGAAAGATGAATACCAGACACGGATACCATTGACCTTGGCATCTGCATCTGTCTCGTCTTTGGAGCGTAGAGGGGCATCGTATGAAGATATGGGTCGCTGGATGCTCAATCGAGAGAAGGCCAGATCCTTCAGGCCGGGAGTTGATGGAGCAGTTGGATTGGATGGAATTCTTCGCAAAAAGCTTAATTGAGGCAGTGGTGGAATGGCGCGACGAGTACTAAGGTTGGAGGTTCGTGGCCGTGAAGCGGGTAAGGTCCCATAAGCTCTAGAAGTGACGTTGAAAGCAAGAGAAGTGTGTTCCGTAGGCGATTCGGATAGGGTATTGGCGTCGATCGGGCTATCCTGAATACCTGTGTTTATAGTAGTAGCACTCCCGATGCGCATAAGCCGTTCGCGACGCCAAGCTGTCGACGAGGGCCCGTTGGTTGGAGCAGGGCTACTCGGCATCGGGATAGCGAAAACAAGTCACGAGAAGGATGAGAGGAGAGGGAGATATAACTGGAAATGAACCAAGGAGCGTCACAGAGAGGCTGGAGAGGAATGCAAATGTGGGGAGAGTAACGGCGTGAAAGAGGCGCTGGCCTATGTATTATCCCCGTAACGACTAGTGTGTGATGCTTAATATATATATATATTTTATTTTATTTGGACTATATAGACCTTTATTTTGGACCTTCTTCGGCTGCCACGCTAGTTTGAGTATCTGTAGTACTGCTACTCCCACTTTTCGACATCAACGAATTGAGAACCATCGCCAGGCCGCTCATCTGGGCCGACTGAAGAGATGACACGTTAATCTCAAGACTGAGCATCGTGCCATTTGAAGTGGATCCTCGTAATATAGCTGCTGGTTGGGGCTGGCCTTCAACCGGAAGGGATGCCGCCGGCACGGGCACAATACCCAGAGCATGAAGTGCTGGTAAGGATGCGACTGGGAGCTGAACAGGGATCGCCGTCTGCATAGATGAGGGGGGTGCAGGAGTAGGGGACACAGAAAAACTAGACGTAGAAGAGGTCTGTGCAGGTGTACCATACGCCTGTGTGTATGCGTAAGGGTAGCCCCTGTAGTATTGTGGTGGCACAGCGGATGCAGCATTAGGAGCCTGTCCGTAGTATGTCGGGCGGGCAGCCTGGGCAGCTAGCCGTTTCTCTCTCTCTCTACGTTCTTGCTCTCCACGAAGAGTTCGTAGTTCGTTGCCTAAGACAGTCGTCTCAGACCTTTCGCCATCCAGGACTAAAGATGTTATGAGAATGGCCTGGTCATCCGACGCTGACCGCTGCGAGACAATTTATTTGAATGAGTGTACACGCTGTCGAACGTTTGGCTCTGACCTTGCCTTGACGAGTCTCGATATCGCGAAACCTCGCCGCCAGCGCATCTCGTCTTTTGTGGCATTCCAAGGCAAACTTTGTTTCTGTGAGACGATTAATGTAGCCACGATAATGCTATAACATGTCATACCTCTAACTTCCTCCTTGAGTTCTTCCATTTCTCTGGCCCTTGCCTTTCCCTTGGAACTTCTTGTCAAGAAATCCAGATCTTCCTGTGGTTGCAGGAAGACGTGATATGGTAGAAGCCTGTGCAATGCATCCTCCGCGCCATGGAAAGGTGTTTCAACATCAGGACCCAGCACAAGGGCATGGTCGGACGCTAGAGATGATAAAATCCTAAAAGACGGGTGAGAATCGGACCTTGTAGAATAAGATTTTGTAAGACCTCGCATTAGTCGCTGTCATTATTTCTAGTTCTTCCTGCGTCCTATTCTTTACCCTTTGGGGTCGGTTATGGGAAGCAGCTGGTGTCGAAGAAGTGTTGGGATAGGGAGTACGCCATGTTGATGGACCTGCTGAAGATGACGCCACGGATGCCGCAAATGTGTGAGGGGTAGTAATATTGAAGATCGGGGATACGCCATTTGCTTTCTCTAGAGAGTTGGTCGAGTATTGGAGATGAAAAGACGAGGCAAGGGCATTCGACATTTACTTCGCTTGTTTTGCTTTGGACATCTCAAGCCCGTGACCTCCCCTACACGCGGTTTAGGGTTCGTCACGCTTTCCAAAATTGGAAGTAGCTCTTATAAGCGGGATATATATATATATATATATTGTCCTTAGGCCCCAGAAAAACTGTGCGTCATATCGTCTCCCAGAGAATCAGCAGTCACGTCGGCAGCCTCGTATTTTGGGGCTTGGACCTCGCCATCAGCCATAGCGCTACCCTGTAGAGTGTCTTTGACCTTTTTTAACAGCTCTGCAGCCCGCCCAACATCCTCTGCATTACTACTGGCGACTCTCTCCAGATATTCTGCCGCGAGGTTAAGGTCCCCATTGGGTATTCGTATATGATACTCTGCCACCTCTAGACTTGACTTGGCATAGTCTTGAATGGGGCGAGCTGGTTGGAGGAGGTGAGTTTCTGATCACCGAGGAAAATGGAACTACTCAACAATCAGCTTGGCAGACCTCGACTACCCTTCGATGATACGCCACCGCTTCAGCAGGTTCTTCGAGCGCAGTGTGGAGTCTGGCTAACTTCAAGTTGATGGTGATTTCATGGGGATCTGCGGGTATGAGAGCGTGCTTGAGGCATTCAACAGATTCTCGAAGTCTAGAAGCCAGCCTTAGATATTTGGCAAGCATGTGGCAGATGATAAATTACCGCCCAATTTCCTCGTAACACATTCCTTGTGCCTGCCACAAGCGGACATCATACGGTCTATGGAATGATAAGAAATGTCATGCAAATGGGGGATAGGAGTCATACCGCAAAGCTGTGGCATGCTGATAATAATGCAGGGCATAGTTGTGCATGCTGAGCAGTTCGTATGCCTGCCCAAGCCCGTACCAAGCCCTGTAATCTTTCCGGTTCACGTCTGGAAAAATTGAGCCATCAACCAACAAACATGAAGCAATTCAAGACTTGCCCACAGCCCGACGATAGGCTTCGATCGCCGCATGAGAATTTTTCATTTCAACGTACTCATGGCCCATCAACGTCCATGCAGAAAGATAAGTCCTATCCAGTTGGGTTGCCCTCTTGAAATATTTGACAGCTTTCTCATGCTCGGCCCTGAGCGAATAATGATTCCCTAGGGGTTCAGCCATTCTCTAGAGCAAAATAGTTGGTGAACAAATGAGACATACCGACAAGGCAGCAAACTTCCGGGCGATCTTTGTCCAGAGCCAGAAATTCATGAGCCAGTCTTGACAATTTGAGCCTGTTGTCCGTAACATACAAAATGTTAGAGAAGACATCGATATCATCGATCCGATATGGATCCAAGGAAAGAATTCGTTCGAATTGAATCTCAGCTTGGCCAAAGTCTATAAAGTAACGGTCACAATCCGTTTTCAACGACCTGCGAGTTAACACTGACCGTGCAAATGATAAAGAACGCAAGCACGGAGGCTCATTACCCAGAGACTGTTCGGGAAAAAATCGTGACTCAAAAGTCGATTACAAAGGTTGAGTTCGTGCTCCGAGGGGTTATGAAGTTCGTTTAGCGTCTTGGTTTGGAACATTTGAACTAAAGGGTGCGTGGATGGCAAAGGCAGGAGCTGAAGAAGTGAAGAAAGCTAGAAAAGGTATGAATATCAGCCCATTCTGTCAGTCGAAAAGCAAACGACCTCTTCCCCGTCACCAATACAGCTCCCGAGGAGCGTCCAAGCTGACCAGTTCCAAGGAAAGCCTGCGATAGAACAAATAATGCTCTCGATGGACTCCTCACGCCTCGACAGTCTGGATAGAAACAAGGCTTTTCTATGATCCAGGTTAGGTCCTTTCATATTCAGGTTTGCTAACTCACAAAAACAACAGCCAGGGATCTTTGGCGTCATGCACCAAGTCAAGTAATTCATTGAGTGCAGTGTTCACCGGGACAGGGGGTTGATGTCGATTATCTGAAAACTGGGAGTAAAATCCCGGTCATGATGGGACGGTGAGTGACCTACTGTCTAGTTTATGCCAATCACGTTGAGCCCTTTTTTCACTCGCCTTGATTGAACTGTTACAGAGACAACACGGCAGATTTTGTGGGGCTTACAATGAATTGGCTGTATATGTTTAAGAAACGCGCCTTAGAGCTCCTACAGTCTCGTAATATGTGGACGGCACGCTTGAACTCTCTCGTATCGACGCATGCGCGGGCAGTGACAAGTGCATCCTCTTCCTGAGCCTCCAAGTCATTTTCCATGGCCCTTACATGGGGCGAGAGATTATGTAGCGCAGGGGCGTGAGGATGACGCGTAGGAGTTACGTGGATTGGATCCTGAGTCAATTTCTGGGTTGACACCGGAGAGTCGGAGGGAAACGGTATGGAATGCGCTGGTGGCGATCGAGTTCTGGCAGGAGTAGAGGTAGAAAATGCAGGAATGGAAGATGGAGTGTCGAAGACATTCCTCTTGGTGGTCGGGATGGAGAGATGTAACTCAGAGGCCCTGCGCAAAAATATTGAGGTTGCGAAGTCAATTTATAGCGAAGAATCAGGCGCACCATTTAGAAGCCACCGAAAGGCCACGATCAGAGCACTCCTTGATAGCACTTTTCAGCTCTGCCACCATCTGTGCATCCATGATCGACATTGTGACAGAAGTACGACTGCCGCAGACAAAGCTATTGAGGTAATTGTCTAATGGTGATATGGCTAAGTCTCAAGGTGATCATACACTTGGTAAGTTGGTCTTGGAACAACAGATTTTCCTAAAGATTTGCGGTGACAGCGATTCTGAGAGAATGAAGCGTAGAAACCAATCAGCCGCTGAGAAGAGTGAAAATAAAAATGGGCGACTTCACCGAAGCAGGACTGAGAACTCAGGAAGGCTGAGGAAAGGACGGAGAACGCGGTACTGAGTCACGTGTTTAGTATTATCATATTTCAATCAAAGTTGTCTATAAAGTTGAAGTGAATTTACAGTCACTATAGTTTTTTTTTACATGACAACTACCCTCCTATTCTTTGCGGCGCTTGTCATCCTACGCTTATACCTGATCCTGCCAAATACCCGTTTTTCTCGGCGGAAACTCAACCGACCATCGAACACTTGCAGTCTTGCAGTATTTCTGGGATCGGGTATGCTTTTCCTCAACCCCTCTTTATTGTTAATTGCAATCCCATAGGTGGCCATACCACAGAAGCCTTGACGCTCGTTTCCGCGTTGGACTTCTCCCGTTACACTCCACGCATGTACATTATCTGTCAAGGTGACACTCTCAGTGCGCAGAAGGCAGTGTCTCTTGAATTGGCTAAAGGTCCATCTCCTGTGCGTAGTCAAGACAGAGAAAACTCGTATTTCTGACAACGCTTCATTAGAATGGCACGACCTGCTATTCAGTTGTGACTATGCCTCGCGCACGACAGGTACACCAACCCCTTCTCACTACGTTACCCACTGCTTTGCGGTCGCTGCTGGCAAGCATCTACTTGTTCACGTTGCTGCCATTATTTCGGACGGGCCAATCAGCTTTATCGGACGTCCTTGTAGTCAATGGCCCTGGTACATGTTTCATTCTATGTAGTGTAATATATCTTAATAAAGTACGTTGGGGATCCTCGAAGTCCTCTCCGACGCTGATCGCAGGGTTAGTTCCTCGGATTACCAGCACCCCAAATTATCTATGTGGAATCCTTTGCGCGCGTACAATCGATTTCACTTTCTGGCAAACTTCTAAGACCATTCGTGGACAGGTATGTCTTGCGTTGCATGCATAACTTACACCCTCATGACGCTGTCAGATTTATCGTGCAGTGGCCCATGTTCACACAAACACATGAACCTCGAGGCGAATATCGTGGGTGGCTAGTATGACATGAAAATGGCTGGGTGTGCCTTTCTATAGTTCAATGGGCAAATTTCCATGAAAGACGGCATAGACAAACGAGTCTAAAAGAAGCATCAGTTATAGATCTCCAAAGACAACGCGAATTACTTCTGAAAGTAGAAGATTTCGTTTCAAAAGTCGACATGGCGAATGACTGTAAAACCTATCCTACTGAGAAATGTCAACAACATGGGGGAACGGACGCGTGCAGATGTGTGCGAAATTGCCTATTTCCTGGTCCATCTGTCTTCACCACTGTTCCCTCCCCTTCGAGGGCTGGCGCTCCGCCCACGCCCCCCTTCTCTTTTAGTTGGCTCCCACCCACCGCCACCACCTTCAGTCTTCGCTGGATTTAGGCGTCTCTCTATCCTTTGCCCCGCTCTCAACGAGGAGACAAGGTCTTTGGATGCAAGTCGTAAATGCATGAAGTTGCAAAAGCCGCCGCGGTTGCATTCGCCATTTTCATTTTGACGACAGCATGCTTCGCGGAAATCGGTAACTGGTGATAGTTCAGCATACAGAGGGCGCCCTAGTAAGGCGTCAGGTGGAAACACTAATTCAAAACACGACAAACGACATACCGGCATACCATCGTTCATTGCAGCTGTCGACTGCAGCCTGGGCTTCCGTTTCCCACTCGTAGCGTGCATACACGTTGCCAATCAGATGGTCCCCAACGTTGTCACATACCTGTTGTATAATTCAGTCGGCTGAGTGGGATGAAGTAGGTCAACTCACGTGTAGCTCAAGGAGATGCCCAAATTTCGCTAATTCACAATACAAGTCTTCATAAACTGCATCAAATCCCTCCTGAAGCTCTTTTTCGGTGAGTTTGCAAACAGGGTCATGAGCAGGGTTGTGGTAAACGTTGGGAAGGAGAATTGTTTGCGAGAACGGAGGTTTGATGTGCTTGCGCGAGCAGCGATCTCCATGGCGGCAGGCACCGATCTATTCATGTAATGGTCACAATACTGGGATAGAAACGAATGAGAGTTGAAAAACGTGCCTTGTAGTAGAAGGAGCAATTGACTCGATCTTGTTCCGTACCAAAAATGTTTGCCTAAGTTATGTCAGATGAAGGAAACAGTCAATAGACATGGTCTCACTAAATGGGACGCCATGAGAATGGGGTTTCCTGTTTCTGCAAGTGATGGGTGAAGCTGGGGTGAAGGCAAGTTGGATTGGTTTCCCAAATGCTGACCAATTACCAAATTTCGCACGTTCAGCGTCACCTGTTGTATTGCCCACGTCAACCTTTTGTCCCCATTGTCTACTTTTCAAAGGGCGCTCTCGATGCTTAAGTAGTCCATCTATCGAAGAACCGTAAGTGGTAAAAGAATGCATCCACACGCCATCACTTGTCATTCAACCAATCCCACCCTTCAATTCGAGAAGTTTCAGATGCAGGTCTATTGGTAAGTTGTAACAGCATCACGCCGTCATTATATGCGACGGGGTTCCCAAGACATGAATAAGTCATCGCAATTTAATGAATATCCCAAGTCAGTCGATAGCATGTCCCAGGACTGTAAACTAGACGAAGGGGTCGCCTTGGTAGAAGGTCGGCGTGTACTTGAGCTGTAAGTATGGATAGATGAAAGGACAGCAATGCTCTCCCGAGCTTTCTCTTGATTAATTAGATTCGTGTCTTCGTGCGAGACAATCATGTTCCCCAACGTGTTGCTATACGCCAAATAAGGGGTCTGATGAGAGAGAGGGAGAATAACGCAATAGCACGTACGTGGTGAAGGTATCAAGGTCAGAAATGCGTTGGTTTAAGAGACAGGTTGACCCTATGTGATGGCTGGGCGATCGAGCAAGGATATCTGCGGCTCTACGAAGACGTATCGATAATTCGAGTACAGCACTGTAGTTAGTGGACTCATGGAGGCAACCGCAGTGGTCTCCATGTTGCTTGATGAAGCAAGATTCGTCAGCCCGACCCATCTTGAGTACATCATAGTTATCGGCAGAGCCCAAACTAGGGTACGCGAGGAACATGGACGATAAATCATAGTCAGGGGATATCTCCGGCTGAGAAGCGATTGCGATGGCTGGGTGGTCGTAGTCTTCTGTGGGTGTCATGAGAGAGGGCGATGGTGTGCTGTGAGATGATGAGGCATAATATTGAGAGTGCGAGGAGGATGGCCGACGACTGGGAAGGACGGGAATGGAGGGATACCCGGCACTCTTGTTCGTGGAGGAACGCGTAGATTCCAACAAAAGCGACTCTCCACTTTCGGATGAAGCTCGCGGGGAGGATGCGTCAGACAGAAGAAGATCCTGACCATTGGGTCCGCTACCAAGTTGAGAACGTGTGTGCCATGATCTATCCCCAGGGCTACCCACGGATTGAGACCAGCGGGGATGAGGCTTGTTTTTCAACTACAAGAAAGACTAAGAAATGTACCGAAATACACGAAAAGAGGAGTTACCTCGCGGATAACGCCTTCCAGTTCAGCAACGCGTTTTAAGAGGCGTGCACTTTCGTCTTGAGAATCTGATCGTTGACTTGGATCGTCAACTTCATAGACGCACAGTCCCGTCTGGTTATGATGTTCAGGACAGAAAAGCCAGGTGACAGTAGCATTGACTGACAAGTCCAAGCTGAGTGCAACGTGCACATGCAGGTCTTTTGCGATCGCACTAGAGTCTCCTTGTCAATGGCACATCGAACAAGATAGCCACGCTTTCGCTTACCATTCGTTTTGAGGTGTGGCAGTTGAGACATGATTGTGTAGTTCGGTTACGGCGCCTTCAGAGAGAATCAGAGCTGGTTAAAAAGGCGGAGTCAATGACCATATCCACCTCTTGCGATGATCACCTTCCGGCAGGGTGGGGGCACTTCTTCTCGTCTTCGCTTCGGGGGACATGCTAATATCGATGTCGATGGTAAATGGGTTGTACCAATCTAGCCTGACAGTTGAAAGAGGTTCTGATATTTGTATGGACGTAGATCTCAAGTTCGGGGTCCGGAGATAGGTTCCGGAGAGGAAGGGTCTTCATCGGTGTAGGTAGAGGAGTAGAGGAAAGGCCCATCAGTACAGACACTGTCGCCTGAGTCAGGGCAGTAACCCGTCACAACCGACCGAGAAACAAAGGGAGACAACTTTCCCCAAGTTTCCATGATGTCGGGGTGGACCAAAGAAAGAAGGACAAAACATCGTCAAGTTGTAAACGTGGGAGAACTGTCGGAACCCATTCATTTTTATTTTGGCACAACCAGCGGACTACTGTATGTAGCTTGGTGGATCCGACAAGTAGCATTGGCATGACTTGCAAGCAACCACATCTCATTCGCTGATCACAGATCCAGCATGGCAGATCTATTCAGTCTAAATTTGCGCTTGCACTGGCACTAGTACTAATACTTTTTGTGGCGTTCAATACAGGCACTTTCACTTGAACCCCTCGAATTCGTAATATACGTCATTTTCTGCCACTGACAGCTTTCGTACTACTGGTAGCTAACCGGTACTTGATTGGTACTAATGCATACCTTCGATCATACATCTACAGACCAGTACACTAGCCGTGGCTTTGAGCTATAGGCAGGTTTACGGCCACTAGTACGCCGTATCTAATCTTGCTCTCAATAGTGGCATCGAGTTACTGTCCGCGCAGTGATGCTTATTTTCATCCCACTTGAAATCATAACGATGATCGGGGACACTGGTGACTGTATTAGTCTGGACATTTTTTCAAGTCTGATAACGACAGGCGGTACCAGTGGATTTCCTTACAGAGCCATGCCATTCTGAGCAAATTCGTTTTTATCATGATGCGTTCAATCGATGATCCTAATTTGATAATACTTATTATGTTGCTTGGTGCAACTGTTCGTAGTTCAATTTCGGGACCTGGAAAATACTACCTGACTTCCGACTCCTTCCGAATTGCCCTGTGCCAACGAGTTGACGTTTTGTTGTGGACGAAGGAGAAAAGCCGAGTCTACTGGACGATCACATTGTTCTGTATTTTTCCTTCAGAAATAAGCATAGGGCACAGCTGAATTCAAAAAATGGGCAAACGTGGTGTCGCTGAGGTCGAATGAAGCGTAATCTAAGCACAAGGTACTTAGTGGATCTACGGACACCTTTCTGTAACCATAACTTTATATATAACCGGAGAGTTTGAATAGCACTAGGCAAATCTTGCACTACAGGAAGTGACATACATACCTACATATACCGATATGAACATTGACAAACTGCGGTGTCCGGGATCTAGCATTAGTCAGGGATTTGGGAGCTATCATTGACATTCCTAAAAGGGTGCCTACCATCGCCGGTTCTCATCTCGGAAGATCGTCGTCGACTGGCCTGCCTACAGAGGTGACAATCGACAAGTAGTTCTCCGAGGTCAGAGTCCCAGGACCGATCATCGATAGGCATCCACACCACCCCACTCGGGAAACACTGGTTCCACAGGCCAAGGAGATGGATACGGTCAAAACTTCACTGGAATCATTGTGCTGAGGAAATCCGGCTTGGTGTCCATGGAGCAAACAGTCCTGAGGAAGCAGATGCCACAAATGATTAAGTATCATTTTACGGGTACGAATGTTTTCAAAATACAGTGATAGATAGGCCATTTCGTATCGCGCCCCTTCATGCGAAAGCACTGCCCACACCACCGAGCAATGTGATCCACCACGCACGATATAGAGACGTCCAGCCTTCTTCGTCGATGATTCTCTTCCCACAATCAATGAGGCCCAAGTATGGATCAGCCTCGTTTCTTAACCTGCCAAATGAACAACGACGAGATCAAATGAATGAATGAATGAATAGATATATAGGACTAACCCGATGACATCTTCTTCTGCGCCTGCAAACTCTGCAGTCTCCTCAGCACCATCAACCTCCTGTGAGACAGAGTTATATTCCGAGGAAGCATGGTTGCGTTGAATAGCAAGTCTCGTAGCGATAACCTCCAAAGGTGTAAGGATAGCAGTGCTCAACACGACAATGACCAAATAAATCGTCAATTTTACACCCGAGATATCGCTAAATCCCCTTTCCGATTTAGCGGAGAGTTCAGGTACAAGCAACCGACGGAGGGGACCAAGGCCGAGCACGACGATGGCAATGTGCAGGACTTCAGCTACTAGCAAGCCAGGAGTCAAGTAGATAATCCACGGACGGCGCCGTTCTGTGGGTGTCAAAAGTATACGCAAACTTTGGGCAAGTCTCAGATAAGGCAGCTTGTGAGGTGTAGTGATCGATCTATCGTTTATGTACTTGAGGAGGTTAACATCTCGTAAGACATTGAAATTGCGCACCGATATGTTAGAATTGCGGTAGGAAGTGATATAAGCATCATACCAACGCTGTATACAAGCGTCCCCTGCAAGAATATTAGTCGAGGTTCAACTATCTAGCCCACTGTATCGTACCAAGATGCCTGCCTCGGGGGCGCGGTAAGCGCCGTGTCTTGTGCTCGGCGCATCGAGGAACAGAAGGATGAGAAGAGTGACTACAAGGGTGCTCAATAGGGTTGGCACTGCACCAATGCCGTCAGCTAAATCCTCATGCGTATAGAAAATGAAGGTCTTACTCAATCCCTTGTACAGTCCATTCCAACCCTAGGACGGTGAGTGAATCGTCATATACGAGAATAATGCTGGCCTACCTCTATCCTGTAGACGCGTTCCATCATACCGAAGTAGGTGTGGATTACGGGGCCAGTGTGAGCTTGTGCGCCGCCCTCAGCATCTAACCGGAGGGCCTTCGGATTGTAGTTTGCTCGGAAGCGCACCAGGACACCAGTGAGAGGAACTATTATTGCAAGGCTAAGTGCAAGGGTCGGTATAAGAAACAGAGCCTCAAGGAACAGCATAATGGGGGGTAGACGTTGTGATTTGTGAACGAGTTGTGAAACTGCGTACCAGCACAGGTCCGTCACGTGCGGTCCGCAGCTGTAGATTCCGTGTCACACGTCACACCCTTTAACCCTCTTGACCTCAAACTCCCATCACCCTCTCTGGCTGCCGCTCTCCACTTGCTTTTAGCTGGCTCCTTGTTATGTCTGAACCCCATATGCTGCTCGTGATTCTCATTTTTTACCTGAACCGATTCCTGAACTGGTGAGACTCGACCTGTGGTATGCTCATCTTGTGCTGCAATTTCACACCTCGTCCATCAGGCCTGCGTTCGCTGTCCGTCAGTACCCTTTGTTCATCGGTCTTGTGCCATGTACCTCCGCACATAGACTTAAAACCGGTTTTAAATTTCGCAAATTCTGTTCTTGTTGTTCACGATCCCGCGGCGTATTCTTGTTTGACAGCTATGAAGAGCCAGGTTGCGCTGGCATGATTGTAGCGCATGTGTGTGTAGACGTACAGATAACTAAAAAACAGGAGCAACGTATCCTTGTTACTGTCAACTTTTGTATCGTAGTTTACCTGTTATCTTGCAATGGCAATGCAATGACATTTCTAACTTTGCAAATTGATTCGTGCCATGCACATTGCGAGCAAACCAGCTGTAGCTAGTGATACTATGCTGCATAGTTCTTGAAAGTACATACTTTTTTCTTCGTTTTTGACTCTCCGATCCAGCTCTAGCGTTTGTTGTGACCGGGTTGCGTGAGCTTTTGTGCATTGTCCGCCACTAACGTCGCGGACACACTTGAACATACCCTCTCCTGCTGCGCAGCTGTTCATCTTTTAGATGTTTCCTAGTGCTGAGATCGTCGCCAGCAATAAGGTTAGTGGTTCGCACGAGAAATTGGATGTTAATTCTAAATATGCCCGACATTTTTGCTCTCACCGCAGAAAACTGCACTCGAGCAGCTGAGGCTCAGCCGGCAACAGCTATCTGCATCGCAGAAGACGACAGCAGCCTCCTCTTCAACACCAGACGGCTCTACTGTATCTTATTTAACACCTGCACAGTCCCGAGATGCCACTGTTCCTTCACGATTCTTTCCCACCACACCCTCTTCGACTGGCACAATTCTCGTCCCAAGCTCGAGCCCCCTTGCCGCCGATGGAAGCTACACCTCATACCAGCCATATAGCCAACCTTATGGCTATGACGTGGCAGCTGTTCCGAGCACCAGCTACTCAAATACTTGGTCCCAGCTCCATCCTGACCCGTTGATGGCACCGAGCGGATTCATATCGACTGGATCCCAGCTTCACTCATCTTTGAGGCGATCCTGGGTTGGAGATAGTGGTCAGGCTCAGGGAGTGCAGGAAGACGGTCCTCCTCGAAAGCGCTTGAATATGGGTTCTGCGTACGGCGCGTCGGACACGGTGACATCACCACCCTCCCCTGAAATACAAAGACCCGGTCAAAGACGCAGGATGGCAAACCACAGCATCAACTCCACATCGTCTGACGATTCTTTACCAGATGTCAGCAAGATCCGTGCTGGCCCTTCGAAACCACGCATCAAGAGGGGACGGTCGCCGTCACCCGACACTGCTACTACCCCAGATCCAACGTCCGATTCCAAATTCATACGGTTTAGACTCACGATGCCCATGGAATCGCCGAACCGCGTCCAAGCAGCTTGGAGGCATACTGGGGGCGATGTGAAGAAAGCTACCGAGCTGTTGTCCGACCCGACCTGGTCCCCTCCGCCGTCGCTTACAGCTGCAGGTGAAAGTAGAGAAGAAACGGTTGGGCGAGTGAAAGAAATAGACGAGGCTACGAAGGCAAAAAGGGAAGCTGTGAAGGAGAAAGGCAAAAGATCGCTCATTTATGCTAACCGCCCCATCCTGGACATAAAACCGCCAAGCATATCCACACCCTCACAAGTGAAGCGCGTCAGTGACCTGACGGCGGCTACACCCACATCTCCCGAAATACTGGCGGTTCCCCGCAGAAAGCGGATACAGAAAATGGTCGTAGATTCTGACTCGGATGGGGATTTCGAGCAAAGTGATGACGACGGGCACCAAGGCACTCGGCGCACTGATCCCACCAAAGATACACGTGCATTGGAATACTTCAATACGACTGGTTCCGATGCATTACAAGAGCTATCAGGTATGTCACCATCTCCCGATCGCAGCACAGTCTCTCAGCAGAGAATAGGATGTACGCCGGAGCAAGCGCAGGCCGTAATTAACCTGCGCCCGTTTGAGTCTGTCGACGACCTGAACATCAAGCTGGGCCAAGGGAAAAAGAAAGCAGGGCCTGCCGGGATAAGTCCCAGGATGTTCGAAGAATGTCAAAACATCTTCCAGGAATACAGTGTCGTCGATGACATCCTTCAAGATTGTGAAGATATTGGCACCCAGCTCCGGGCTGCAATCACATCGTGGTCGATCCCCCCTACAATAGGGAAGGGCAAGATGAAGGAAGACCACGCTGACTCGACCACGCTGATCGATCAGAGTGATGGAGCTCTGAACTTGGTCTCCCTAGAGCCTCTCAAAAGCCGTAAATCGAGAGATTATTTGGTTGCGCAGCCATCTTTGGTATCAAAGACCGTGCAATTGAAAGACTACCAACTGCTTGGCGTTAATTGGCTCAACCTTCTCTACAAGCGGAAGCTCAGCTGTATACTGGCGGACGAAATGGGCATGTGTAGTCCACCGTTTTTGATGCTTTGCTGTGCTCATCTTAAGTTCTCAGGTCTTGGGAAGACCATCCAAGTTATCAGTTTCTTTGCCCACCTCAAAGAGAAGGGGAACAAAGGACCACATCTAGTTGTTGTGCCGTGAGTATCATGTTCACAGCATATATGTAGCCGACTGAATTCCTTCAACAGATCTTCGACTCTTGAGAACTGGTGTCGTGAATTTGCCCGTTTCGCGCCCACAATATCTGTTCAGACATATTATGCTGGCAAAGAAGAGCGTGTTGAACTTCGTCAAACCCTGATCGACACCCAAAGATGTAAAAGTGTAGGTGACGATGGCTGGGAGGTTCTCATTACAACCTATAACTTGGCGCAAGGAGATGATCGAGATCGTAAATTCTTTAGACGAATTGACTGGGATGTGAGTACTATGCCACCATCCGTGCACCGGCAAAATCAAATGATGTATTTCTAGTCATGTGTGTACGATGAAGGTCACGTCCTCAAGAATTTCCAATCACAGCGATACCAGACGTTGCTCAAGTTTGGATCTAATTGGCGTTTGCTGTTGACGGGGACACCCCTACAAAACAATTTACAGGAGCTTGTCGTATGTGGAACATATTTTTCCGTGAATTTTCTGCTTACGTGAAGCTCTAGTCTTTGATGAACTTCATTCTCCCTAACCACTTTGCCGGGTCAATAGATTCGTTACGTACAATATTCAAGGTGAAAGGAGACTCAAAAGTCACTCTGCTCGCTCAAGAACGTGTTTCGAGAGCGAAGAAAATGATGACTCCGTTCGTTCTCCGCCGACGCAAGGACCAGGTAATACAGTCTTCATTTTTCCGTGACTCTCGTTGAAGGATCTTCAGGTACTTAAAGACCTCCCGAACAAGACGGAACGAATCGAGTGGTGCGTCATGACGGACCTTCAACAGTCCATCTATCAGGATGCGCTTCAACGTTCCAGAAAGACTATTCTCGAAGAGCCTAGCATAGAGGGTGACTCTGAAAACCCCACAACCAAAGGTCGAAAACCTCCAAAGAAGACAGCGCGAACGAACGGGCGGACGAAGGATAAAATGTACCTCGAAAACAGCTCCAACGTTCTCATGGACCTGCGTAAGGCAGCATCGCATCCAATGCTGTTCCGGACGCTGTTCACGGATACGATCTTGTCGGGAATCACTAAGCAGCTACTCAAGGAACCCGATTTCAAAAGGCGCGGAGCGCTCTACGACCTCGTTAAGGAAGACATGTCAGTAATGACGGACGCGGAATTGCAGATCTACTGTGCCACTTACAAAGTCTGTCCTGCGATGCACTGTTTCGTTTACATTAACCTCATCGGCTCTGCGGCTCACAGTCCACGCGCAAGTATCTCCAGGACGAGAAGTGCTATCTGGACTCAGGGAAAGTCCAGGTCCTGTTGAAACTACTTGCTGAGTATGGCAAAGAGGGTCGAAAGGTCCTTGTCTTCTCTCAGGTCTGTACGCAAATCTTTGGTTATTGGACAACCATGATTGATCTGGTTGTCACCAACAGTTTACCCAAATTTTAGACATCCTGCAGGCCATCTTCAAGAACAATTCCATCAATTATTCCCTCTTGACCGGTAACACCCCTGTGGATATACGCCAGACATTGGTCGATGAGTTCACGGAGGATCAATCGATACCAGTCTTCCTCTTGTCAACCAAGGCCGGAGGCATGGGCATCAATCTCACCGCGGCATCAGTTGTGATAATGTATGTTTTCTCGGCGTACCTCACGTCCGAGTTTTGATGATCCTTTCACTCCACAGGTTTGATCAGGACTTCAACCCACACAACGATAGGCAGGCGCAGGATCGCGCCTATCGGATAGGCCAGAAACGCGATGTCGATGTGATTAAGCTTATTTCAAAGGGGACAATAGAAGAAGACATGCTCAAATTGGGCGAAACTAAATTGGCACTCGACGAAGCGGTTGCTGGAGATACAGAGGAGAAGGGCGAAAGCGCCCCAGACCGTGAGATGAAAACATCCCTCATGAATGTGCTCAGGAAGCAATTTGAGAGGCAACAAGAGGGTACGCAATTGGACACCCTAACATAGCAAAGTTTTGGGATAATCTAGATTTACCATTCTTGTTATTGATACTATCGTACGGTATATATTGAAAACAGTAACCCAAAGCTTATGAGAAGGCAGGCTGTCCTCGGACCAGTCTGTCGATACTAGTACGAAAGTACTCGTTGTCGACACCGTATTCTCGGGAGTCCATTTTTACGAGAGGATTGCGGACGACGTATTCGAGGAACGGTTTAATATATATTTCCCGCAAGACAGAACGAAGGGATTCGACGGTAGGGTCACTGAGCATGACAAACTTGTAGCCTGAGACTGTTTCGTAGACATGAAGTTTGTAGGCAGACGTCCGATAATTCACGAACTGCTCGTCTCTGGCATAATAGCATACATAATTTTGAATGAATTAATGAGTTTACTGCTCGCACCTTCCAGAGATTTTCTTGACCACATTACGCAAAGACAAGATCACACCGTAGACCAATTTCGCTTCCTCGTCGAACGCCAAACCAGTACTTGTTAGTGCTGCGGCTGGAACTGGAGTTTGCAGGAGGGGTGTCACAGTCGACTGCATAGACATGTCGTTTACTGCGACAACGATTCCCGTTCCGGACGAAAGAGTATCGCGAGGACTAGTGAATCCATGAGTGTGACTAGATGCAGTGGCTATAGTCGCTGGATGTGCTACGGATTGAGAGACGGCAGGTAGAATGCCCCCTTCTACTGCCGGTCTGGGGCGTCTGGTCCGATGCCAATCCTGGTAGTAGATACACGTGCAATGTCTGTACATCCCGCATTGTCAAGCAGTCATCTCGGTGCTGAAGGAGTCGACGTGCCTATCATAGATGTACAAACTGTGAATTGTCATGGTTGATGGGGAAAGCAATTCCGATTATGTAAAGCAATCTAGTGGCGTCGTCAATCAATATTAATGCTGTACGGATTTCATCCTCCCAATAGGTAAACGGTACAAAGGAAGACTAAAGTAATTTCGACTATTTCCCCACCGATCCTTATTGAGTTCTACCGATACATCTACATCGGTCCACTCAATATCAATCCCTACATCACAAAGGTGGAGCTCGGATATGTGAGTATAGACATCGTAAAACAGAGCATCTGTGCCCATCGATAATTAGCTAGTTGGTTGAGTCCATGAATAAGGTAACGCTTACTTGTCGCTCCGAGACCATTGAAGAAGCTGATACGAGATGCGGGCCCAGCCAAAAGGTCAGGCAGCTGCTCAAAAAATTGGTGCAGGTCACCGTAATCTTCTGAGAATGTGTCGGTATAAACGACATCGAAACCTCCAATATTGAGAATGATGTCACTATGGAGGTAGTCTTGCCATTTTCCCTCCAGGACTGTGACGCCAGGTTTCTCGTACCAGCCTCGATCCTTCATATACTGAAGGACATCCGGGTGGGGCTCAATGATCACATGTCGGGATGGTCGCGTAGGAAGAGATTGGAAAAGAGTGTCAATCTAGTCATTTCTTTCGTCAACGTGGCGAAAACTCCGAACTTTTTGAGGACTGACTATACCCAGTCCGAACCCGATATTGAGAACCTTAAGGTCTTCGGCGATAGGGTGGTCGACGCATAAGGCTTGAACAGTTTTCTCCATGATATCTTGCTCCCAGCCCATCATAACACCCACTTCCTCGTTGCCAACCTTCAGCAGGCAGATGTCCTGGTCGTACTCGTCTTTGACATATGTCAATTTAGACGAGAGAAATGCGTCGGTAGACCCCATAGCAGATGAATCGGCTTCCTTGAGAACGAGGGTAGAAGGATTCTCGATAGTTGCCTTAGACGAGAGAAGGGAGAGCAAAAGCTCTGGGGGTACGAGGTCAACGCAGATGCAGGGCCAGAGCAGCAGGACATATACCTGAACGTATCCCAGCATCACGGATGATTGTATAAGTGGCCAAATCATTATAAGAGAGGGATATGTCGCCCGCAGTATTTTTAAGATTGTCCACTAGATCCAATGTCAAATATTGCAGCTTTGAACGTATTTAACACTCACCTGCATTCCAAATTGCTCCTTGAGCAATCAGCATCTTCACTAGCTCGGTATTTTGCATATATGCTGCAGCATGCAGGGCTGACATTCCTTCAGCATCGTTCTGGTACCAGAGAGGCGCACCAGAATCAATGATGGCTTGTACGGCTTCGATGGGCTCGTCTGAAATAATAGAGGCGACCAGGAGTTCCCCCAGATCTGTCAATTCTTGAACATCAGTATCAATATAGTCGTCTGTCTCGGTCATTCTTCAGGTGCAGAGTAAAGCCAATCAATCTCATCGCAGGGCATTTAACTCGCAAAAAAGTCACATGACATTCCACTGCACGGTTTATCGACGCGCCTACCAGTACGCGTCAAATACCTAACCTGTTTCGGTGCATGGGTTTCTGGTTAAGCGATTTTTATTACTAAGTTTACCAGTAGCTACCCCAAAAGCAGAAAATTACACATGAAGACGCCTTTTGTTAGTATCTTCAAGGTGTCTTCAATCCATTTATGAACCGAGTCATAATCACACAGGTTTGGCTGTGCTATTGAAACAGGGTGGATGCAATTCACTGCACGACATGGAGACAAGAAGCCTCCGAGGGGGTCGGAGACAAGTAGTAGTATCATTTCCAGCGCACAATCGCAACAAACGGGACGTACGCAAGAGGGACTAAAGAGAATCATGATATAGAGAAGTACGAAGCCTGTTCGTTTCAAACGACTTAATGCTATGTAAATTGAAATCGCCATAATAGAGAGATGGCACATACAAGTTGCATTAGTCCTCGATGAAAGTGATCTTAGGGAGTTCTGCGATAGGTACGACCTCGGGATTCGCGGGGTTCGCACTCGAAGAGGACACATCGGGGACACTGGGGGAAATGCTGACTTCTTCGTCGTCGCTATCCTCACCAGGTTGGCGAAATATCAACTCCTTTCCATTAACAAGCCTCCTTTTCTTGAGTGGAGCCATCGTTCTTTCATCAGGTCCATCTGTAGCGTCTTGTGTGCCCGTTGCCTTCGACTTCACCCTGTCCTTCTTCTTCTGCCTCTTCGCACGATTCTTAGCCGTTTTTGCCCCCGCAGCCTCTTCAGCTTCTCGTCTCTTTCGCTCAAACTCGGCATCAACAATTTCCTGGAGGGTCGTGAGCTTTCGTACTTGGGCCAGATTTGACTCCTTACCTTTTGAGTAGTTTCCTCGAGGAGTTTTAGCCGCTCATATTCTCGTCGCCTACTCGCTTTGTAGACGTGAAACTCTCCGCTGCCTGCACCCGCACTAGAACCTTGCACGTTTTTCATCATTTCCCGTGGAGGTCGAATGGTCTTTTCCTTGGGTGGGGGTGGGACATATGCAGGCTTTTGGGGATCCTTGAGGAGCCTGTCGAGTTGATTTCTTTGTTTCTCGACAGCAGTGAGAGCATGTCGATTTACAGGTGGTATTGGTGGTATTGCTGAGGAGGTCGCTGAATTCGACATGGCGGTGATTGAGTTGGTGTGTTTATTATGTAAGTGGCAGAGTGCCTCCGCTGAATTGGAAAGTTCGAATAACAAATTCTACGTATTTAGGAACGCCAAACGAAGCGTTGGAGAGTACTAAAGCTTCTGCTGTACCCTCGCCTGATCACGATAAGGATAACATCGGAAACAACATATGCATACTTAGTGGAGAGAAAGAAAGAGCTTGTTCGTGACCAGTATCCCGCTCATCGTCCAATACTTTCTATTTCCTCAAGCTTGAAGTAGGGCTTCAAATTGTCACCACGGATATCCTCCACCTATAGGCGATGTTTGTTCATTAAAAATGGAGGTAACAAAAGAAATGTCCAAACCTCTTGATCAAGGTGTACAAAAAGAACGTCAGAGAGCCTCTCAAGGGCAGCTTTCATCTCTGTTGGCGAGTAAGATGTAGGATCTTTGCGCCATTTGGCGACAAGTTTTAGCAAGTTTTGCAGGGCTAATAACCGAAAAGCGATTGATCTTGCACGTTTGACGAAACCCGAAGACAGTAACCCACCATCGTGTATAACTCGATGAGCTTCGACATGACCATCTTGTGCATTGCGTGCGAACTTGGGTACCCCTCTTGCTAATACGGGAAATACAAGCCGTTCTTCTGTGGTATGATGGGCGTGCAAATCTTGAATGCAATTAAAGGACATTATAATTTCTCAAGATGAAGAATGAACATACGAGAGTTGAACGCAAGGATGGTGTCAAGGTATCTAGAAAGGGACAAGCCTCGCTTGTTAAAGGACCCATCGGCAGACTGATTGCCCAGCTTTGATCATTGACAAATATTCTGGAGGGATCGAACGAACGGCATAGATTGTCTTGTCTAGAAGAAAGTTATGACCGAGGACGATGAGCTGGATACAATGTGTACTCACATTCCTCTTTGAACCAGTTGTGGAATAAAGTCATTTTTTCGCTCAGCTGTATTTTGGAGTTCAAAGGCAGGCTTGGAAGTTGAAAGTAAATGGGATACCGAATTCCACCGTCGCTCTTCCTCCACTGAAGCATAGGTCACTTTTGACATTGAAGGACGAGTATGTTGGACCCACTGGGGTCTCCTTATAAGCATTCTCAGCGGCTGACTGTTGAATGACATGAGGGTGATTACGTGTGACCGCACCTTTTCGTCATGACTTTAGCGCAAGACCCATACCAGCTTGACCGCCTCGCAGATGAGCTTGCAACCCGTGAGTTGGCCGACGCCCAAGACTTTCACGACCTTCCCAACTTCGTCCCACTCTCCCATGACAATCCTTTCCTAACTGTTCCCGACTTTAAAGTCGAGCAATTCCTCCTTTCGCGGTCAAACACCTCCCTTCCAGACTTGCGTTCAGAGTTGCGAGAGTACCTCTCACAATTGAAAGAAGAGCTAGTCAAGCTTATAAACGACGACTATGAAGCATTTATCAGCCTCAGTACCGACCTTAAAGACGAGGGCGACAGACTCGTCCAGCTCAAATCCCCACTTGGAGACTTGAAACTGCAGATCTTGGTACGCTGTCCTTGTCCTTCCTCCTAGTATGTTAATATCTCAATATGCAACTACTCAGCGATCCAGATCCGAGCTCCAGGTGATACAGGATGCAATTCAGGAGAAACTTCAAAAACGCACTGTTCTTAGAGAAGAAAAGGTAGTGACATATTTCCTCTCTTTTCTTGTCTAACCAAGTGTCAGGCCCTCCTCCATCTCCTGCTCAAGCTCTCGGAATCGGTCACGCGACTGGAATCTCTTCTTCTCATTACATCCCCGGAAAACGATCCCTCAAGGTCACTCGACGTCAAACCAACTTTGTCATCCAACCTCGACCATACTGATGAGAGCACGGATTATAGGTTTATCCTTTCGTGCTATTCGCCTTGCGCCCACTGAAAAACGCATCGTTTAGATCGCGCGGCAATAGAGCGAAGCATCTTGGACGTGTAGCTGCAGAGTATATGCAACTTTTGTATCATGCTTCCAAGGCGCGAACTGAGAAATGCATTTTTGTTGATGAAATACAATGGGTTTGTGAGGTCTTGCCTTTCATCGCTCAACCACTTTGGCTCATTCTTTTCTTTTTCCACCTTAGAGGATTGATAGAATTCAGTCGACTATATCCTCTGATCTAGACCACGTATTCGCCACAGCATTGGTCGCATTGACGGATGGTAATGGGGAGGGAAAGGTCACAGAAGTGGAGAAAAGCAAACTCCTCGCGGACGTGACGGAATGCTTGAAGACGTATGACATACTTGGTCTTTGGAGAGATGCTGAAGATGTCCTGAGAAGGGAAGTTGTCCGAAAATTCGTCAGAAAGGCAAGTGTTAAATTACTTGTTTTCCCATGACCCGCTAATTCGACCCAGACAATATACCCTGGTGCACTGGCAGCTCCTCATTCTCCCATCATCCCTCACACACCGTTCCCGGCATCCAATGCGGCCTTTCTCTCATCATCCACCCCACTGCCACCTCGGACGCCATACACACCATTCACTGCTCATATTTCGACGAGACATAGTATTCCCTTCTCTCTCGGCGGCTCCACTTCTCCGTTCTCTCATCTATTGGAAGGCAGCGACGATCCTCTGGCGAAACTGTATAGCCAGACTTTGCGCTTTGTCGAGAGGGATCTCAGCCGCATCATGAACATTGCAGAGATGGTTTCCATGAAATCGCTTTCGTCTTCTCGCATTGAAAAGGACCTCGGTTTCACCGAACCTCCTCGTGAGCATATCGACGATGAATTTCAAATCATGGCAAACGTGATATGGGAAGAGTTTGGGAGGGCGTTGATGGACGAACTAGGCGGTATTATATTTGCATCCGGCCGACCAAATCAGTTCCGGACGGTAAGTAAAAATGTATCAGTCCGAGAGTACTGTTTTGTTTATCATAAGCCGTTTACAGCATCACGAACTATCCCAGGCATTCGTACGTTCTCTGGAGTATCTGGCTCCCTCTGCACATTCCATCAAGGTTATGCGATTACATCCAGTCTATACAGCTTTCGAGCAACGATGGCAGCTGCCAGTTTATTTTCAGATGCGATGGAAAGAAGTTGTCGGATCTCTCGAAGAATCGTTTGCTGTCACACGAATCGAGCCCGTCTTTGTTAAAGGTCAATCACATTCCTGTTGAGCCATAAGCAGCTTGATAGAGCCCTTGACAGATAAAACTTCATTTGTGACTTCCCAAGCGAATGCAGTATGGGTTGCCATCACTGCCTGCTGGAGTGCAGAGGTTTTCATTCCAGACCTGTGCCCCAGGTTCTGGAGGCTGACGCTGCAGGTGTGTTTTCCATTCATTTATCGTCGTCGTGACTAAGACCCCCGCTTCATTATCAAGATTTTGAGCAGATATAAAACATGGTTAAGCCAACTTGTATCGAAGTATGAAGCAAGCTCAAAATCAGCAGATAAGGAAGGTTCCGCCGTATTCTCCTCTTTTTCCACAGACTTTGACCCTTTCAAATAGAATCCCTCTTCGCCGTCGCACACCCGGGCCTCCACTCCAGTCCAGACGCACGATCCAACCTCTGCGGAGACTATGGCAGCTGACGATACCATCCTGCGACAAAACGTTGCCATAATAGCTGATATTAAAACACTACGAACTCATCTGATGGCCCTTTGGCGGGAAGAAATCAGCATGATGCTTCCTGAAGTGTCCGCCGATGATGAAACTAGTGGGGCTAATGCTCAAGGTCAGTTTTATTTGGGCCTTCACACGCAGGTTGTTAAACTCCCCGCAGATGCTCTTCAGAACATTATGTCTAGTCTCACTTCCTTGATTGCACCCTTATCCACTGAGGTCGTTATCATTCTCACAAAGCGCTGTTGTGATGCTCTTCTACCTGTTCGATCGATCCCCTCACAATTTAGGGCCATGTCGAACAAGCGCACTCCTACCGAGCCTAGCTACTTTGTGGCGTCCACCCTTCGCCCTTTGAAGCTGTTCTTTGGCATTGGGGTCGGCGATGGTATAGGGCTCCCTTTGGGTGAAGACTACGTTCAACCATTTTCAATTGAAATCTTTGACAATGTTGTGCAAAGGTATGTGCTTCCTAATTGATTCCTAACATCAATTTATTTTCATAGATACGTCTATTATCTGACCGCGATGAAAAAAACCGAAGAATCTCTGCGTAGACTCAAGAAAGGGAAGAAACCGACCTTCTCGCTCTTTGGGACTGCCGGTACAGGGAAGGATGATGATGGCAGAGATGAAGAGCGCATCCGCGTCCAAATGATTCTTGACGTTGAAGCATTCGGAAAAGATGCAGAGTCTTTGGGTGTTATTCTACAGAGCAGCGAAGCTTATAACGCCTTGAGAGAGATGGTTCAGGCCCCAGAAGGTATGTTATACAAAACTGAAGGGTCGATTTTTATCTGATTTTGTTTAGCCCCTGATTTATCGTAGTTTGTGATTGGAAAGGCATTCATATTGGAATGTGCATATATTATCAATACTATATTGGACATGTGTCATGATAGACTAATCCTGTTTGGACAACCACAATTTTTGAAGGGGATGTATGATCATCAGAGAATGTGGTGTTGACCGAGAAGGGTTTTTGACAACGACCGCATGCCGCTTGAAAAGGCGACCATCCACGATCACGTTCTTTTACGATTTCCACCATGGTTTCGAATAGGTCGCGGTCAACTAGACGCTTCGTGATGACAAGCATGTCCCCCTCCGAACGGTAAGACTCCAACATCCCGGTAAGAATGGTGCGGAATTCGGTGTAGTGGGCATGTATGGATGGAGGGGCCGAGTCAACCAGTCGTTTGAATAGACTAGGGAAGGAGACAGCTTGTGCCGTTGTGACAGAAATCAAAGACGCAAATGTTCTCTGCACAAGGGCACGTAGTGTCGCCAAAATATCGTCCTGCTCGTTAGACGACCCTATCCTGGATGAGGAGAAGGCTTGGACACTGTGGATTGTGCTGCTAAGCAGTTGGAACCAGATGTCTTCCAAAGGAACCTCATGTAAAGAAGTTCGCGTGTGCTCCAGGCATATATCTATGCCAATTGCGACAATGGATGTCAGAGACTGGACGTCACGACGTTGTGCTTGACCTATCGATGAATCGATAACAGCAGCGAGAATTCTCTGAGTCAAACGCCTCTGGAACTCTTCGGCCTTCCGTAAGGCTTCTTGAGGATTATCACGCCGGTTTGTAGCCCAGACAACGGCATCGTACACCTCTTCCGATTCACATGTTGAGATGACCGATTCCCAATCTACTAACTGCGTTGGAAGGTACTCCAATGCCTCAATTACACCGTCCGGATGATGCTGGCATTGCAAGGATATGTAGAGCTGACGAAGGTGTCCAGATATTTTCCAGGAAGGCCCACCGCTTGACGATTGTAACGTCTCGTCATTGTGTCCGGGGGGACCTAGGAGACACCGTAGATAGATATACCGATGTTGGTCATCAGGGAGGCATTGTAACGCCGTCTCATGAAGGTCGGGGGCATGTTTGTCAAGGAGCTGTGCAATACTCACGAGACCAGAATGCAATAGCTGGGGAAGAGCGGCTGATAATGTGGTATAGATTTCAGGAGAAATCGACCCCTTGTTGGAGCGTTTATTGGTGGTAAGGACTTCATCAACGTGAAACAGGACGTCTGAAGGTCGAAGCTCGCAGTCATTGAGATATGCAGACAATAGCGGGCCCCATCGTTGTTCTTGGCGATGCCACGACCGAAGTATTCGATAAAATCCTGCAGATTCGAAGAGACTGATGATGCGTCCGCTGTCGTGGGGATTGTAAGTGGAGAGCAAATATTCGGCCGCCAGCTGTCGGTCTTCGCGTGTAGCACAGTCCGGGTCTTCAGCGAGGCCAATGATAATATCATGGAGAGCGCTGGGAGGAATCGGAAGGAATTGTGGGTATTTCGGGACGTTGCGGGCGACGAAAATGTTGACGAATGTGGTGTCTGCTGGAGAGAGATCGCCAGCCGCGAGTATCTCCATTAATATCCTGACGATGACAAGTCGGTTGGTGCCCTGAGACTCGTCGTTCAAGAAACTGTCTTCGAAGGCAATATCGAGAGAATGGAGGAAGGATTCCGCATCGAAGCGAAGTAGCTGCCGTACATACGGATAGGTTGGTTCAGCGCCACCCTCCTCATCTGCGGTCAGGACGAGTTTAGAGCCTTCTCCTGAGGGCCAAACACTGGAGCGTCCAAAGAACAAGAAGGTATATATTTCTGTCTTGGCGCGGAGTGCTTCGTCCTCAGGCAGCGGCTCTTCGCTTGGATAAGAAAGTCCAGACAAAATACTGGACAGATATGGGTAGATCTTGTATGCATTCTGTATGATGGGCTCCATCGCAGCTTCGGTTTTAGGACCGACGTCGTGCGGATCCATGGACTCAGATGTGGCCCGCCTGAACTGTTGGACTTTCCTTATCAAGTCAAACAGCTCAACAAGAGGTGCAATGAAGTCATATAATGCCCGAGTGTAGACATATATGAGGGCATCATAGAGTTGATAACGTTGACATAGGTGGATAGTTTGATGGATATCCAGACACGCGGGATCTATATGCCAAATTATCCTTTCGATGCGGTCGGGGCGATTGTCCTCCTCGTGTAGACCCACCAATCGTTGAGTGATACGTGGGGGTATGTAATGCATGTCGTTGTTGATAACAAATGGTTCTAACTGGCGAACAAATATCTTCGAGATGCCCGCATCATCGTATCGTTGAAAGAGGTCCTCAAAGAGAAATTCGTAATCGTCAAGGGCAATGGACGCGCTGCAAGAAACCGTTACTAGGCCCTCAAACAGAGAAGTTCGGTCAACTCCACGGCCGTCTGGAGTAATATGGGTCCCGTCTGTCATGCGATCTTCTGAGAATGCATAGCTCGCAGATGAAACCATCAGATCCCTCATCTTTCCCCCGATAACCTCTTTGCGAAGAATGGGGTCATTCGGAAGGCCATTTCTGTTTCCAGCAGCAACACCGGCGTAGTACGACCTTGCGAGGTCAATCGCACTAAGGAAATCACCGTCCTCCACGAAAGTCAATATTCGATCCGCCCAAGTAAGGAGAGTTCCAACTCGAAGTTCACTTCTGCACTGCGCCACACATTGTGAGCACAATTATCTCCAGAGACTTGTCGTAAACTTACAAGCAGAAAAACCTTCCCCTTATAAACCCGCATACTATGTGAGACATCTCCCGCAGAATCAGGATATGATGCGAGACCGTCGGTAGGAGCAAGAGATGGAGACACGAGGGAAAGGCCGTCGAAACCGATAGACTCGATCACTGTCAAGGCATGAATATCGAAAACCTGCAAGGTCTGCATCGTCAACACCGCAATTTGCTAACACAAGCGACGTCTGTTAGCTCTGGCTTCCCGTCGTAACTGTATAGAAGGGGGAAAACTCACGCTGGCATTTAGCCACTGAACGGCGAGAATATCATCTCCGGCAAACCAACGGCCAGCATCTTGGTAAACAATTCTCCCTACTTCGACCTCAACTTTCTTACCCGTTCGAGAGTTCCGTGTCACCTCTTTAGACCGAGATTCATCCACTCGAACAAGGCGAAGGGCACGACCCCAAGTAAATACAAGCATGGGGATAGTGTACGTGTTAAAATGAGCGCCATTTGCTGGTAGTTTTTGGAAGTCCGCCTTTGATAGTAGAATACTTGGACACCATGCCAACGTACCCCTTGCCTTAGGCAATGATTTGGATGAGAATCCTTCCTCTGGGTCGCGAGGGCATTTAAACCAAGTTCGTGGTGTGGGCTTCAACCCAACAACAACAAGTTTTGAGGGCGTAAGCAATGCAATGACGTTATACTGATCCGTCGAATGTGTCGATGTCCCCAGTGGCAGAGGCATTGTCGCCAATATTGTATACCGTGATTTCCGACGAGATGGAAGTGAAGTGTCAGGAATGAGAGAGCGTGTAGCAGATGCGATGGGCTGAGAAAGGGTATCTAATTGATATTGTCCGAGAATTCGAAGAATGTCTGGCGCCTCAACGAAGAGCATCTTTCCTAGGCTGTGAGTAAACGCCAAGCCATGATCATCCGATGAGACAATGGCTGTATGTCGCCCAGCTATAAATTCAACGCTGACAATTCTCGATCCCTGTATGTGGCCTTCCTTGCGACCGGAAGCAACTACTTCCAGGGAGGTAGGCGGAACAAATCGTGCAGGTGCTTTAGGGTTTTTGAGGTCAAATAATTGAATGTGACCAGAAGCATGGCCGGAAGCGACATAAGTATGGTCATGCGACAATGCAACGGCAGTCACGGCGCCGACAGCCTTTCCTTGAATCCAATCATCGATAAAAAAGTCTTCGTTCAAGGGGATGGCGAACATACCATGTGTGTCATTTTTACACACGCATTTCAACCTCTGCTTGAAGTCGTAAACGCAGATCTTTCCTTGGTCAGTTCCGATGCAAATAAGTCCGTTCGCTGCCAACACAGTGGGGGTGCCCAACATTGGGGCACCAAGAACAGACGATAGCTTCTGTGTCAGGGAGTTATACATATGCTCTGATATGTTGGAGAGTTTCGTCCATCTGAAAACATCACGTTCTGAATGTATCGTTTGCCCTATCTCGCCACTGGCAGAATGCAAGTTCGACCGAGAAGATGTGCGTGACATGGAGGAAAATTGGGATGGAGATGGAGACACTCCTTCGAGAAGTTGAGAGCTTGAAGTCATTCGAGTTCCACCACTCCCATTCGACGATAAACCGGAAGACTGCGGAGTGAATGACCGAAGACGCGAGACGCTAGGTAGTAGGAATGGTCGGGGGAACCTGGGACCTCCATTAAAACCAACATGATCGACATTTATGGGTGTGGTGGATTGCAGGGATGACGAGGATGGAGTATGGCTGGAGAGGATGTCCTCGTGCTGAACAGGCAGTAAAGTGAATATGACGGCATTCACGACCAAGCAATGCTTACAAGCTGTCGATGGTCATTGGGAAGATATTCTTCGTCGTCATAATCATGAGCTGACGATCTTTCTACCTCTTGCGTATCCAACTCATCATCTGTGAGCTCTGAGCCTAGAACATCGCGTAGTTGGTCGGTATACCCTGTAGGTATGTCTGGTGCATCGACACCGGTGTAGAGAAAGCCTTCGTCATCCTCGTCTTCACTATCCGCAAATGCAGTTCCATCGTCTCCTTCGTCGAAGAGCTCCTCCATTCGTGTTGAGTAGTCCCCAGGATGGTCCTCAGTGCTGCTGTCGACATTATCAGAGAGCCCGGGAGAAGGTTGCCTAAGTGTGATAGCGGAAACTTCGTCTACGACATAATGAAAGCTGGCGCTATCAGGGGATGAATGGGACATTGACAGAGTCGCGACTGGAAAGTGTAAACTTTACTGAATTTGGAATTGTAGGGTCAGACTAAGAGTCTCTTCGTAAGCAACTTACAATTGGTCAACAAAAACAAAGGGCGAATGACAGTACGATAGGAAGGAATAACAGTACACGATGGCAGGGAAAGGCTTAAACTTTACAATATTAAGTAGGTTCCAACATAAAAAGATTCAAAATGCCAAAAAAACTCGGAAGGGTGGGTACCTCATGCATCATGTTGAGATCAACCTGCGGTCTCGTTCCCGGTTCCTAGCTCCGGGTCCAAACCTCTCCTGGAACCGAATGAGCTCCTCCATGAGCTCCTCCATGACTTTCATCGTCGCAGATGACTGGGTGTCGTCGAACTGGAGCGAATGCGGAGACAGCCTGGAAACATTGTTTATACCTGGCTGTTCAACCATCATACCACCCTCCGTTGACCGCTTGCTGTTCTTCAACTCCTCCTGGTACGCTTTAGCCAAGGCTTCCCTCCGCCTGCTCCGATCTTGAGCCGTGGCCTGTTCTCTCCCGACCCATTCCACAAGAGACCGTACTCGTTTGTTCATGTCCCCTACGCTCATCCTTTTACTCGGCCACTTGATTTTGACTCCCCTTTCGACGGTGTGATCAACACTGTCGCCTCTTCCTACTCCAGATACTGTGACACTGCCCCGCACTTCCAGTGGTTGCGGAGATTCTGTTGGCAACATCGGCTCCAAATGAGCCAGATAGTCGGGCAGGTTCCACGAGGTATAAAGTGGCTGCTGAGAGACTGCATATGCGTGTGAATTGCGGTAAGCGCGGGATTCATTTGCGCTCATTCCTGCCGTTTGGCCAGCTTGGCTATTCAGGAGGGCACGGCGAGCATTATGGTCCCCACCAGTAGCGCCGTGGGAGTGAGAGTGGGGTGCTGGTGGTCGTTTCACTCCTTGGGAAGGTTTCACTCGACTGCTATTTCCCTGTCGTTTCGTTGTGCTCAAGGGCGCCTGAACTAGAATTTAAAAAATCACGTGAGTAAAAAGAGCATCATAAGGTTATTCACCCACGAACCTTCTTCGCTATCGACAGCCCCAAGGGCGTCGACATTGAGTGTGGCGGGTGCGGCTTTCTTTCCACGTTTATTTGAACGTGCGGGTTTAGAGGTTGCGGGTGTAGGCTGTGCAAGAATTTTGGCTTGGCCAGGCGTACTATCTCTTGCGACTGATCCTGGATGGTCAGACGCAGTGGATGCAGACCTCGTGCGCTTCTTGGGCTGACTGGAAAGAGAGAGAGAATCAGCCACTCTGAGTAGTGAAGGAGAAGAAATGCATTCACATATCATCCTCGATCCGCTTCCTTTTCTTACGGCTGCCAGGACCTGTGTCTGCCTCATCGTCGACCTGTTGAACATCGCGAGGTCCACCTGATGTTACACTGGCGTTATCATGTGCAGCAGCAGCCTCGGCTGCGGTCGCCTCAATAATCTCCTTGAGGCTCTCGTCGAAGGCGGCATCCCGGCTATTCATTGTATTTCTGCGCTTAGATGTCTGTTTTAGCATGGTCGATGGGGAATGAGAGCGGGATACACGCGATGGAGCGGATGCTGGGGTGTGATGAGTGTTGGCAGACACCTGCCGGGGAGGTCGTTTCGACCGTTTCCTAGCAGACCGTCCATTAGTGGCGAATATTGAACGAGCGCGGAAACCCACTTTAAGAGGTCGGAATGAAGCTCCGGTTTGCATTCTTCACAGTAATAGTCGTCGTCGTAAAGTTGATCTTCGGATTCAAATCCCATGCATAACCCGTGCTGCCAAACCTTGCAGGTTTCGCACTGAACCATGAATTCGCCTGCATCTGGGTCATCCTCTCCTTACAGGATGTTTGCATGAGAACAAAGCGATACGCCAAAGGGGGTCACAGGGGACTCACCGGTGCTGCCACATACACAACGCGTAATACCCTGCTCCTCTTCCTCTGGGGCATCCTGTGGTGGAAGTTGAGATGTATCGATGGCCTCGTCTGAAGCTATAGGGTCCAAGGTGGCCTGCTTGTCTTTGTCCTTATCTTTGGGTTTCCGCTTGTTTCGACTTGGAGCGTTCGCGAGGGTGGTAGAGCTATTGGAGCTTGTAGAAGGTGCTGAGGTGTTTTTGCGGTCCTCTACAGGGTCGTCGAGGTCCTCCTGCTTGAGACGCTTCTTGCTATTGTTGGTTGGGAGAATGGGGCGGGGAGGAGGGTCTGAGTCGGGGGATTTGGAGGCGCTGGTCGATGTTGAGGGAATTGAGCGACGTCCTGAGCGGCGAGTTTCGCGTGGAGAGAGGGGCGGGCCCATTGTCGCAGCCTGCGCCATGACGGGGAGCTGACCTTTTGCACTCGGCGTTATCACCCACCATCCATCCACGTGATCCCATCAATATTTTTGACCCCTTCCGACTTCCGAGTCAAGTTTACTACTCTCCTCCTCCTCCGAGTCATGGCTCCCACCGCCACCATCGAATACTCTTCTCATGCTCCAGAACCCCTCTCATATCCTAGACTCCCAAAACATCACATTACCGATTCAAATACCCCCGATTACTTGAGACTCATCCTTACCTCCAAAGTATATGACATCCTAAAGGAAACACCTCTTGTTCTCGCAAACAATCTCAGTGCAAAACTCGGAAATCAGATCTGGCTCAAACGCGAAGATCTCCAGGAAGTCTTCAGCTTCAAGATCCGTGGTGCTTACAACTACATGGCCAATCTAACCGACGAGGAGAGATGGAAAGGTGTCATCACCTGCAGCGCTGGTTAGTGTGCGTACTTCTGGCTTGGGCAACTGATCTCATCTTTATCTCATTTGCATATAAAATCCATTAAATCGCGTATTACTGACTTTTCATCTTCGTCTAGGCAATCACGCACAAGGTGTTGCACTTTCTGGAGCTCGTTTAGGTGTTCCCTGCACAATTGTAATGCCTCAGGGCACCCCATCCATAAAGGTTCGTAATGTAACGCGCCTCGGAGCCAAAGTCATACTCCACGGCTCCGACTTCGATGAAGCAAAGGCGGAGTGCGCTCGTCTCGCTGCCGCGCACGGGTTGGCTTTTGTTCCTCCGTACGACGATCCACTCGTCATTGCCGGTCAAGGAACAGTGGGCATGGAGATTTTGAAACAATGCGCCGATTCAGACAACTTAGACGGAATATTTGGTGCTGTTGGTGGAGGCGGCCTGGTCGCTGGAATCTGCGAGTACGTGAAGAGAATCGGCAATCCGAATACCAAGGTCATTGGCGTAGAGACTGTCGATGGTGACGCTATGAAGCGAAGTTTGGCTCAGGGTGAACGAGTAACTCTCAAGGAGGTTGGCCCTTTCAGCGACGGAACGGCTGTCAAAATCGTAGGGGCAGAGCCTTTCAGGATCTGCAAGCAACTCCTAGGGGATATTGTCACGGTAGACAATGATGAGATCTGTGCTGCGATAAAGGATGTGTTTGAAGGTTCGCTCTCGTTTTAAATCTCTTCTTACTGTGTTCAAACAACCTTGTCGTTAGAAACTCGGTCGATCACGGAACCAGCGGGTGCTCTCTCCCTTGCTGGCCTAAAGCACTACATCATTAGCAACAATCTCGTTGGAGCTCAAAAGAAATTCGTAGCTGTAATAAGTGGTGCTAACATGAACTTTGACCGTCTCCGATTTGTTGCGGAACGAGCGGAACTTGGAGAGGGCCGTGAGGCTCTCCTAAGCGTCGATATTCCAGAACGTCCTGGAAGGTCTGTCCATTACCCAGGATGATTCAAACTTGACATCCTGACGAAACCAATTCAGCTTTATTGCCCTTCACACCGTCATCCACCCGCGAGCGGTGACGGAATTTATTTATCGGTACAATGTAAAGGGGGACCGAGCACACGTCATGCTTTCCTTTGTGGTAGACTCGAAATCACGGACGTCAGAAGTCAAGGAAATTCTGGCGACACTCGAGGCAAATGATATGAAAGGATATGACATCAGCGACGACGAGATGGCGAAGAGTCATGCGAGATATATGATCGGTGGATGCCCAGTTGTTCCCGATGAGCGTGTTTTCCGCTTCGGTGCGTCTTCCCTATAGTACCTACATAAGCAAGCTACTGATGTCTGTTGAAAAGAATTCCCGGAACGTCCCAATGCCCTTCGATCTTTCTTGCTTGGTCTACAACAAGGGTGGAATATTTCACTCTTCCACTACCGTAATCATGGTGCAGGTATGTGAATGTCGGCAGGCTTCGCTTGTTTTTGAATCTGACTTGTTATGCCAAAGATCTTGGCAGGGTTTTGGCCGGCATTCAAGTCCCACCAAGCGACTATCCTGCCTTCAATGAATTTTTAGAGAAACTTAACTTTGCTTACGTCGAAGAAACCGATAATGTCGTCTACAAGCGCTTTTTACGTGGTTAAAGTGGACTAGTTCAATCTATATTACAAGTTGTCAATTGCGATGCAGCGCGAATCCAAATAGCTACTTAAGACACCTGAGACGGAGAAGGTGGCGAGATATTTATAGTACATTATTTCCAATTGCTTCAGACCTCGACAGCCTTTCTACTCTTTCCAGCACTCCATAGCCACTGCAGCGAGTCTCTCACCGACGAGCTGCGGCGGTGGCGCTTCTTGATGGTGCTGGTGGCGGTGGTGGTGGGAATTTCTTTCACTGGGAGTGTCGGTGATCCAACTAGGGTGGGTGCGGGCGACGCACTTGGTGGGGCGTTCATGGCCTCGACAGCTTTGACTGCAAGAGCAGTAGTCAGGCCACGGTTCCCGATCCGAATGCCCGATGACCCATATTTGTATATCCAGCCGATTTCCCAACCGCCATCTTCACATTGCAGTGGAAGAAGCGCTCGTAGATCAACCTCATTTCTGATCCCAACAAAATCGGTAACGATGATTCGCATCGCTAGTGCCAGAGCGTCCCCCGCAGCACCGATCCTTTCTTGCACTCTCTCCTTCAAGAGGGGCTTCAGCGCCGTGTGAAGGTCCTGGTCGCCTGAACTGGCCAATAATCGACTGATGAAGAATAGGAAACATTCAGGAGTTTCATAATATCTGGTGCCATCGAGGTAAGCACGGTTGCGGAGTACTTCCTGAACCCATTGTAACGTTTGGTGAAGCTCGCTGCCTCGCCCGTATGTGTAGAAAAGGCTCAATATGTTGACACAGACGATGGGATCAAAACGAGGTCTGCGATGATCAAAATATGTCTGCTTTCTTCATTAGATTAAGCACAAGACGACGGGCGCTGGACGTACCAAGACGATGCCATCTGGACCCATATATTCAAGCATCTCGTCCATGACAGAAGATGCAATCTCCTTGTCGCGGCGAAGCACTGTCAAAGCTAGGGAGGTTGTGTCGAGATCGAAGGGAAATTTCTCTGTCGTAAGTTGTCCCTTTCCTATGCCCAACTCATGAGTATCAATCCGTTCCTTGCGAGAGAAGGGTCAATTCACCTTGGAAAAAATTCCACGTTCGAGGGTGCTCCACAAGGTCAACCTGGGTCCTACATGAGGTTAAGTCAGAGTCAGAAAATGGCACCGAGATATAGAACCTACCTCTCGCCAGTAGCCTCTAGAATAAGGAGTTGCGCAAAATTCTCCCGAAGCTCTATCGCAGGATACTTTTCAGTCCTGTCCGTGACGGAGAGCAACCGACCAGCATTCTGCCTCAGAAATTCGCGACCCCGGGCAATGGGATCGCCAATGAGATTACGAAGAGCACGCCCGACGGATTCGGGATTATCAAAGATGATCCCGTATAGTCCAAGAGATCGTGCAGACAAGACGTTCTCGGAGCGATCATCCACGAAGATGGTGCTATGTGGGTCTACACCTGTAGTCGACAGGACTTGCCTGAAGAAACCAAGGTTAGGCTTGCGTTCCCCCGCAGCACCCGAGGTAAATACTTGGTCGAATATGGTCCAATCTGCGGGCTTCGTACGAAGGATCTCGTAGTCTGGTAGGGAGATGTTCGACATCGCAAAGACTTGAAGTTGGCCATTCATTTGTGCTTTGAGTTGACGAATTAGGGAGATAAGCTCGTCATCGGCCTGTAGGGAATCCCGAGCCTGTTGAAATGCGCGGGCAATTTCATCAGGTTCGAGGATGAACTCCTCCCCGACCTTGGCGTAACATTCGGATTCAGAGAGACGACCCCGTTCGTAATCGAACCAGGTGGGGGAGGAGAGGATATCGCGGAGAGTCCGGGATGAGATACTGGTCTTAGTTTCTGGCGACCATTTGAACAATACGTCTCCGAGGTCGAAGATGACAGTAGTGTACTTGGGGGACATTGTGAAGATGGGGTGGATGCGTTCGGCTCGTTAACTCATACTGCATTTATAAGGAAAGGAGTCTCCTTCAAATACACCAAGTGAACCGTGTGCCTTGATGATGATGAGGAAGGACCGCTTTGACTAGGGATTCTGCCTTCGTCCTAGCCCGGTGGCCGCCTCAAGGCAGGTCATGAAGTTGGGGTCGTAGTAAACGACCCACAGGGGCGTAGCGACCCGGGCAAGCCGCCGTTTCGGTAGAAGCCTCGTGGTCAATAATTGATTGCACAAGCATCAAGGACGCGTTCATAGTTGATAGTCACCTGCTCGGGATGAGTGGGACCAAGGCCCAATTTTTGATCTGTAGATCAACTGTGGATGCCGCTTCCCTGATCAGATCAATTGGATCAAGGAGACCGATTTTTACCAAGTTGCAGGAGTTCGACGGCCTTTTGACCACTCTAGTCCATCCATAGAATCTCTCTTAACACGTCGATGTGTTAAAGCTTCACCTATGAGAGACATATCCTCTCAGCCCGATTTCAAGGTGTTCGTGATATGGCGAACTGCTGCGGCCCCGACTTGATCCTGCCTTGCGTGTTGGCGCGGGCAGGTTCGCGCAGCGTGGGTTCTTTTCTTTTTTGCATCGAAGTCTCAATTATCACCAAAGCAGACCAAGCCCACTCTGTCGATCCGACGGCTGCGTGCCATATATATATATCTGCCGTTTTCTGTGGATTCTGGCCATCAGTTACACATCGAGTTGCAGAACTATCACTCGTCGGATTCTTGATCTGAGTCCGCGTCTGGGAGAATAACCGGAACTAGAATCAATGGTGGTCGTGTATGAGCACAGATTCAGAAATCCACTACCGCACGAGGTGGGCGCGCTTAAGGTAGTATTTGTAGCACTGTAGGCCCGAGAAAATGACCCAGGGTCTTTGGTCGGGTCAGCAATCAAGCAAGCCCTTGAAGCCAGATTGAAGAGTAAGCCCAATTTCTTTCGTCGAGAAACACCGACCACAACAGCCGGTTTGGTCATAAGCACATGCAACACCCAAGTTAGTCGTGATCAACAAGCCACGGAAGCATCTACACTATAGGCGCTATCAGAATCTGAAATGCGCTTGCGTCGTGCGATGCGGGATTTGCCAAGCGTGCGCGGCGGTGTAAAGCCAAACGCGTATCTCCCTTTTTTCGGTGGGGTTTAGAATAAGTAGTTGAGTACATCTTGACTACTCATCTGAGCGACGGGTATTGAACTGATGGAAAGGACGTCAGATCATAGGTAATCACCCGCGGCCTCGCAGAAAAGGAAATCGGTTATCGGAAGATTTTCCATCATAATGTACAGCGGTACATAGGACAGGTCCAGAATCGCGTACATATTTCCTAGCCCCTTCGGGCTACGTCCACACACGGAAATCCAAAAGGAACACAGGGAACACGATAAACGAGGATCGATCATCCTTGAATGGTAGCATCTATCCGCGGGAGCAGGATGACGATTTGTAAATGTCCTACTTGGCGTTATTACCGCTTCAGCTCAAAAGGCATAAAGTAAGTATACATTACATGCAGGATTAATACATACCCCATTGCCAAAGCCTTAAGTAGATGAAGAACGTGTCCTTGGATGACTTGCAAATTACCCTTTGTGGGACCCACTAAAGATTTTCAAGGAAAAAATCATAGTCCTTACATACTTGGACGTGACCGATATACAGGTTGCCATTGGCAGAAGTCAAGTGAGTAGTGGGCGGTTCTGAGCTGTTCTGAGTTGGTTCGTGCGGTCGCGCTGACGCGGAGATTAAAACCATTGCCACCCAAAAGCGCAGGTTCTGACCGCGAAATCAATTCAGCAGGCTAGTCGGTTGTTTTGGTTCCGCCCATACACAAGACCAGACTCCAATGTCAGAACCGGGAGTGGAGCAAGATACAAACGGCCATTTATTCTAAATTGTTTTTCATCCTAATCCGATATAGGAGAGAAACGCCTAACTCAGAAGCTCTGACAAGAGCCGGAAGTTTGGCGAGGAAATAATCTCTTTTAAATAACTTTTTTTTGGGCCTTGTTGGTTGCAGTGGGTCCCCGGTTATGCGTTCAAATCCAGAAACTTGAACGGATGGGGCCATCAAGCAGATTGCAAGCGTAATGTCACAAAGGCACACGGTTTAAGGACGCGGCAATAGTTTATTCGCGGTCAGCGGGTAAGAAGAAGCGTTTACGGCGATACATAGCAAAGTCTACCCTGAAGAACTTATACTTAGGGGTTTGTACAATGACGAAGGCAGAGGCATGTCGACGTACCTCTTCACATAACCTGGCTAATGATGATGGTTCGTTGTTTGCGGCTTTTGGCTCAGATAGACATTCTCGCCAATAACGTAGGCGGTGAAAGCAACCACTGCGATGCCAAACCCAGGAAAGAGTTGTCGAAACATGACACGGTTGGAGAATACGGAGCTTTTCCTCCATGCCTCTCGTTTGGCCCATGGGTCCCTAAACAGTGGAAGGTTTGGCATTGCTGATAGAACTGGGCGATGAGTGAGTGCGAGAGGCGGAAAGAAATGGACCTGCCTTGTGGTAGAGTTTGTGGCTTGCGTTTGGACGATTCGGATCAGGGACAGGTGTCGTGATTTGACAGCTTAGGGCAGGTCAATGCGACTTGTCCGGAAATTTGATCAACTTCAACGACTTGTCTCATTCATCCCTCTACACACTTCCTGCTTGCCCGTTTCTCCTTTATTTCCCCTCTTACTCACTCGCCCGGCGCGTTTAATATATTCCGGTACCAAAGTCAAGCTCAGAGAGGCTGCTCTTGCTATGGACCGACGCTCGCTTCTTCTTAATCCACCCAATGGCCCCAACAAAAACCTCGCCTCTAATGGGAAACGCCCCGCCAACGGAGATGAAGGGGATGTTTCTATGAGCGATGACGACGATTTGCCATTGGTGCGTTAACATACTCATTCTCAGTATTATTAATGAATGTGTAACAAACGCTATTACTGCCACCTCATCAGTCTCAAACGGTTTCTAAATCAGAGCCGGTCGCTACACATCCCCGGAATCTCAAGCGCAAGAAGCCAGTCTATGCCGAGTCTTCCAGTGACGATGACACTCCTCTGGCTTCCTCTCCAGCCAAAGCCAAACATGGCGCCACTGGAGCTGCAAGCACTTCCGCTCGTTCGAACCGCAGCAATGAGACAAGCGTAAAGTCGGAAGCTACTTCCGCTAGTAGCGACGACGAGGTCCCAATATCGCGTAAAGCGAATGGCTTTGCGAAGAAGCCTCCGAAAAAGAAGCTTAAGGAGGAGTCCGACTTCGACGCGTCGGACAATGACAACTCTCCTATTGCGTCCAGGAAATCGGTGTCTTCGAGGAAGCGGAAGGTCGAATCGCAGAGCGACGACGATAAACCTGTACCAGTTAAGAAACCTGCCCCGAAGCCTCGAGCGAAGAAAGTCAAGAAGGAAGAGGATGCGTCTGGCTCCGATACTCCCAAGCCGAAGAGTCGTGCCACCACGACTGGAAAGGGGGGAGCGAGTGGCGCTCCGCCCAAGAAGAGCAGGAAGAAGAAGGATAAAGAAGAGGAAGAAGAAGCGGTTTTCAAGTGGTGGGAGGCAGATGCCACTGGCGATGGCTCAGTCAAATGGCAAACACTCGAGCACAACGGCGTCATATTTCCCCCTCAATATGAACCACTACCACAACACGTCAAAATGAAGTATAATGGTACGAATTGTCCTAGTATCTGTTATAAGTGTCGTCTCACACAGGTGTACAGGGAAGGACGTGAATCTTCCTCCTGCCGCCGAAGAAGTCGCCGGCTTTTATGCTGCGATGGTGGAGACCGACCACGCTCAAGATGCCACATTTAACAAAAATTTCTTCGAGGACTGGAAAATTGTCATGAAGAAAGATCCTCCGGTATGTATTCTTGGTATACCAAGTTAGTCTTTCTTACCTTGTGGATTGCCGTAGCTTGACGGCACGAAGATTGCCTCCTTTAAGTTGTGCGACTTCCGCCCAATGTACGAATACTTCGAGGCTGAGAAGGCAAAGAAGAAAGCGATGTCAGCACAGGAGAAGAAGGACGCGAAGAAAGCAAAAGATGAGCTCGAAGCCAAGTATATAACATGTCTCCTTGATGGGCGTAAGGAGAAAGTTGGCAACTTTCGCGTCGAACCTCCTGGTCTCTTCAGAGGCCGTGGTGATCATCCGAAAAAAGGAGCACTCAAAGTATGTAGAAGCCCTACTACCAAAGGCTCTGAGCTAATGAGCGCGACAGTTCCGAGTGAGGCCAGAGGATATCACGATCAATATAGGGAAAGACGCTCCAATCCCGGTTCCAAACATGCCCGGTACATGGAGGGCTGTTACGCATGACAACACTGTCACCTGGCTTGCCAATTGGACAGAAAACGTCAACAACAATCATAAGTATGTCTTCCTGGCTGCTGGAAGTTCCCTCAAGGGTCAAAGCGACATGTTAAAGTTTGAGAAGGCTCGGGAACTCAAGGCGAGTTTCTGACTCACACAACGAACGACTGAGAAGTCAATGTTTTATTGCAGAACCATGTTGATCGTATTCGCCAAAACTACACTCGTGATCTCAAATCGAAAGTTATGGCCGATCGTCAGCGGGCGACAGCCATGTATTTTATCGACAAACTCGCCCTTCGTGCAGGGAATGAGAAAGGCGAGGATGAGGCGGACACTGTTGGCTGCTGTTCACTCCGCTGTGAACATGTGACTCTAGAGCTGCCAAATTTTATAATCTTCGACTTCTTGGGAAAAGACTCGATCCGATACTACAAACGCGTCGATGTTGAACCGCAGGTGTTCAAGAATCTCCGCATCTTCAAAGAGAACAAGAACGACGATGACAATCTTTTTGACCGCGTGAACGTAAGCTTGGCTTTGGTAACCTTCTCCCCCTTGTTAATATATGGCGCTTTCCCTCACAGACCAGCTCTCTCAACAAGCATCTCACGACAGAGATGAAAGGCCTTACTGCAAAGGTCTTCCGTACCTTCAACGCTTCCAGCACCTTCCAGCGCCTTCTGGATGAAGAAGATCTTTCCAGCGCAACCCAGCAGGAGAAACTTAACGCCTACAATAAAGCCAACAGAATGGTAGCGATTCTATGCAACCATCAAAGGAGTGCACCCAAAACACATGATCAGTCTATGGAGAAGATGCGCCACAAGGTATGTCATGGTTTACATTCATCTTCACATCAATTCTAACAACAAGATTCATAGCACCGTAGCCTCAAGTACGAGAGAATGAAACTTCGACATGCGTTGTTCAACCTAGATCCCAAGTACAAGAAGAAGAAGAAATTCGCAGATGATGAGTCAGATATAGAAGACGACTGGATCGTCGCCTACGAAGAGGAACTCAAGGCGAAAGAAATCGAACGGGCTGAAAAAAAGTTTGCAAAGGACAACGAGAAACTCGTCGAAGAAGGAAAACAAGCGCAGCCCGCGAAAGTACTAAAAGAACGACTTCAGGCTATTGAAGAGGATTTCGAGAGGCTAGCCGATGAGCGCGGATCCAAGAAAGCCGCTCTGAAAAAAGACAAGACCGCCGAAAAGCTCGAGGAAGCCATCGATAAACTGTCGGAGAAAATTAAAGGTTTTGCTCTACAAATCGAAGACCGAGATGCTGGGAAAGAGGTCGCGCTAGGGACCAGGTTGGTGACAACATTTTCTCCACCATTTCGTAACTTACCACTTTCAACCTTAGTAAAATCAATTATCTGGATCCTCGGTAAGTTGTCCGTTGACCTCATTGCAAGCACTATGTCTCATTTCAAGTAGAATTACTGTAGCGTGGTGCAAGACGCACGATGTGCCACTAGAGAAGCTGTTTTCCAAGACCCTTCTCGTTAAATGTATGTATTCTTCGTGTCGGGACGGGTATTGATCTAACGGCCTGTTTCCAGTCCCGTGGGCTATGCAAGCCGAGGAGGACTGGAAGTTCTAGCATACTTATATTGCACTGGCACTTTATTTAACACTCCATTGCTTTCGTAAATTGTCTCCAAGAGCGGTAGACAGAAATTCAATTCACGTGTTTACAGACTTTATTTGGTTAAACCAATGTGTGTGTAAACACCGTGTGCGTGTCATCACGTAGAGAAATTCCTGCTCCGCGACCACCATGAGTAGGATTGCCGGCGCACGCTCCGTTGTCGCCTCCAAGACCACGTTTGACGCTCTTCCCGTAGACTCTGGAGAGGAGTCGGAGGAGGACGTTGTTGTCGTGTCATCACCGGAAAGGTGAGCTTTCGTCTCGTACCAGGGTCATAGTGAGTTGATCTTTTGGAAGCTCTACCCAACAGGAGCTCAAGCCTTCCAAATCCGCTATAAAGAGGGCTCAGAAGCTTGCTCGTATCGAGAAACGCCAGCAGCAGAAGGCGTTGGCGAAAGCTCAACGCGCACACACACCCGAGACTCCTGCAGAACATTCCGACGTGCCATCGTCACCTCCTGTTGCAGTGTCCAATATCTCGGAGGATATTGTTCCAAATATTCCTCCTGATCAGGGAGCTCAACAGTCGTTAGATATCCCACCACCTGTGGTGAATTCACCTGCCAATGGCGCCCCTGTCAAGCCCGCCGCGCCGTCGCCACCAACCCCTACAACGAAAAGCCTACCGCAGGCAGAACCACCTGTCATTCATCTGTCAACGCCGTTGCTAACCGCAGATGCTGCAAAACCGGAGCCAAAATCAATGCAGAAAAGTGCCATGGAGCAAGCAGGGGTGCCTCAACCCAAAGCGATACCGTCACAGGACGCGGAGAAGGCAAAAAGGCGACAGAGTTTCATCACTCGCACGCTATGGACGTTCATCATGATCGGTGGTTTCATTAGTACGCCCCTTCTTATATCCCAGCTGGCCATCTTCCCAACACATCAGCAGGCTTCCTACTTCTTGGACACACGTACATGATCCTTCTCGTCATGCTCTGCCAGACACTCGTTTACCGGGAAGTCACGGCACTGTTCTCTCTGAAGTCGACAAAGTCCGATCTATATGATGTGGAAGATATGGGCGGAAAGGATCCCTGGAGCAAAACTCTCAATTGGTATTTCTTTGCCGTGACGAACTACTTTCTTTATGGAGAGAGTATCATCTACTACTTCAAGGTTCGTTTTATATTCCGTCCAATACCGGCTTTCCAACGAAACTTGTTTTTCAGCATGTCGTCTTCGCGGATGCACAGCTCCTTCCTTTTGCAACAAATCACCGCATGATCAGCTTCATCTTGTATACAATTGGCTTTATGGGCTTTGTTATGTCCCTCAAGAAGGGATATTTGAAGCAACAATTCGGCCTTTTTTGCTGGGTGCACATGAGTTTGTTGCTAATTGTCGTCTCAAGGTCAGTGACTTCCGCCGGCATATTTTCTTATATTCTAATGATTAACTAGCCACTTCATCGTCAATAATATTCTGGAGGGTCTTATCTGGTTTTGGGTTCCAGCATCCCTTGTCATCTGTAACGACGTCTTTGCTTACATCTGGGGTATCACTCTTGGTCGCACTCCTTTAATCAAGCTCTCGCCGAAGAAGACTGTGGAAGGGTTTGTTGGTGCAATTTGGACCACATTGATTTTTGGCGTTTTATGGGGCACATACTTTATGCGATTCGACTACATGATATGCCCTGTCCACGATCTTGGTGTCAGCGCATGGAGCTCCACTCAGTGTTCACCAAACCCTGTCTTCGTCTGGAAAGAATGGGAGCTCTGGAAGCCTGTTGCGGCGTTTCTGTCAACTCTGGTTCGTACATTTATTAATATAATTTCGTTCGGTTTACATGACCTGTTGTGATCACACAGCTCGGCCACACCGTCAGCACTATTTCATATGCACCTTATCAATATCATCTCCTCCTCCTCTCGTTCTTTGCATCTCTTGTTGCACCTTTTGGAGGTTTCTTTGCATCCGGGTTCAAGCGTGCTTTCAATATCAAGGATTTCGGTCACAGTATCCCAGGACATGGTGGGATGACCGACCGCATGGATTGCCAGTAAGTTTTTGAATCCCCCTTTTACCATCTCCCCTAATCTAAATTTACTAGATTCCTCATGGGTGTTTTCACCTATGTATATTATAGCAGTTTAATTCGCGAACACCGTGTCACAGTTGGTGGTGTCCTGCAGACCATAGTCAGCGGATTGACCCTGGAACAGCAACTGGAATTGATCGCCGACCTGAAGAGGTATCTGGGAACGCAGGGAGTGAAAGTCCTATGATTTACTTACCATCTCGCACATTGGACATGCATTTACGCATATACCTGCATTCTAATCCCATTAATCCTACGAGATAATACACTCCCATCACGCAATGAGTTCTTGGACTAAACTACGGACCATTTGGCAAGGCCACCAAATGTCATTGCCGCCCGACCTAGGGCATTTTTCAATGCTCGTATCCCAATGCCTTTCGCGTCCTGGTTGTTCACAGTCGTCACGTAAAATAATGAGACTTCGCTGGATCCTTCAGGGATGTATACGTCTGCACCCCAACCGCCTTCAGAATTGACCTCGAGTGCCACCCGCTCGTTCCCAACCGATATCAGGTAGACAAAATTGTCCGAATCTGCCGTGGACATGTGTTCGCAGCGTTTGAAGACAGAGAAAAAAACTCGAGTGCCACCCTGGACAGTCCTGGTCGACGGTAGCAGAGCTGTCGGCCATAGATCTAGGTTATAGAAATCGACAAAGATTGTTGGGCCTGCTGGCTCCATGATGTAGTCCTCCCAGGACACAGGGCCGCTATCGTCATCGGAAATGAGCTGATAAGAAGGGTCTTCAGGGAAATGGGTGCGGCCAAACTCTCGAGGTGAAGATGTAAACCACCGTGCATCAAATCGTTGCTGATAGATAGACCCATGAAGCGCACCCGCGCCCCAGCATGAGTCGATAAGATGCCACTCTCCATCTAAAAAGATGCAGTTCCAAGCGTGGTTGCCAGCATATTTGGGTATGGGAAGGCCTGGCTCGGTAGCCTGATATCCAATTCCTTTGCCATGACCTGTGACTTTATGGACATGTATGCCTACCCTCTCCGCAAGGGATTTGAAAAGGCCTGCATAGCCGTCGCAGACGGCTAGACCAGATGACAAGGTCGATTCAGGCGTTGATGTCTGAACATTTCCTGATAAGAAAGACTCGGCATCATACGCAATATTATGATGGAGCCATGTGAAGATGGCGCGGGCTTTCTCGACCTCGTAAGGGAAAGGTTCAGTCAAGTCATATACGAGATTGTCAAGCGAAGTTACGGCGTGTCGGGGGAAAAATGCCGCATGTGCGTCGACATGAGTGAAGTCTCGGCATTCAGAGCAGGAGCCAGACCCATCATTATCATACGTTTCACTGACTGCTGCGTCGTTCGCGGGATGTTGGTAATCTGGCTCCGACTCAGGCGGAGGTGGTATAGGGGGTAGACGACGCTGGGGATGCGTGGCATTGAGTGGAAATGAGAGTGTAGAAAAGGTATCAATCAGGGGAGCAGAGGGCTTTTTGGGGGGAGGAGGAGGGCGCCTGGCGAGCGCTCGTGCGAGATCCTCTGGTTTGGGGCGGGTCCAGTTAGGCGGGACAGGCGGAGGGAGTTCATTGCGAGTCTCGACTGGATATTTTCCTGTAGTAGATTTCAGTGTAACTAAAGTAACGGGCTCCCGAGCTGGCGTCTCCCGGGCTTGTCGAGGAAGGGGTATTGGGGGTGGTTTTTTCGCAAGGGCTGGCTTTGTATGGCCAACTTGACCTAGTTGCAGGCTAGCGATACGAGCGGCGATGCCTTTGGGTATAATGACCTCGTCCCCCTCTGACCCAGTGCGCGATCGGGGTGGAAGTGGAGGTGGCTGTCGCCTAGGAGGCAACGCAGGTCTGGCGGCACACATAGTCGATTGAAGGGGCAAAATACAAAAGGGAATGAATACTCGTAAATCGCACTTGCATCACAACCATCAATCTACGTGGTGCATCATCTAGGCGACATCTCAAAGCATGGTTTCAAGTTATATTTGAAGGGAAGCGCATATGCAGTACAGCATGATCATGAGTTGAAAGAAAAAGTAAATCAACAGGCAATACGGTATGCTTATGACCTAGGCTTCTCCTGCGCACAAATTAAGCGGGGATAAATGAGGAAATATGAGTTGGCGTACCTTCTTTTCTTTCCAGAGTGCGAGTAAACCGACACCGGAAACCTTGACAACCTTGAAACGCACACCGGGAATATCACCCTTCGCCTTTCCGCGACGACCGAAGCCAGAGATGAGGACCTCGTCGTTCTCGTCGACAAAGTTGAGGCAACCATCGTTCTATGAGATCAAGACTCAGGAAATGATAGAGAACCAAATAACGAATTAAACTTACAGGCACGAAAGCAGTGACCTTCTTTCCGTTCTTGATCAGCTGGACACGCACACACTTGCGAATGGCAGAGTTGGGCTGCTTGGCCTCGACACCAACTTTTTCGAGCACAATTCCCTTGGCGTGCGAAGAGCCTCCTGTAGGGGAGGTCTTGTAGATGTTGCCGAGGGCGCGTTTTTTATAGGCTTTGTCGGCCTAGATATAGGAAATAAGGATGGAAAAATCGAGGAGAAATTTGAGGTTACTAACCCATCGATTTTCACGGCGGTCGTTGCGGAGCTTGCGGGCTGCTTGGAGGCCACGAGGTTTGTTGGCTGTCAAAGAGTGAGCATTTGTACGGTGAACAACGGCGACGACGACGTACAGCCCATTCTTGCGGTCGAGGTCGATAGCCAGATCCACTTCTTGCCTCTACTCTGGCATCTCCCGGCACCTGAACCTTATTTCTAAAACTGTTACAGTTCCATCAATCACGAGCAATACGCGTGACATCCCCCCAATTTACAATAATAATTTAATAATTTAAGTTAATTTATCGGTTACGTAATCTTCTATGCTCTCTCTGCTGCGACGTACGACGCGAAATGCGCGTTTGACACACACTAAATGCAGGGCTTATACTGCTCATGCGCCACTCCTTGACGACCTCACTGAGCGCGGCTTTGTTCATCATGTTACACGGTATCGTATTGCGCCACCTTATCTTCATTCTGCTCCTTGACCATCCAGTCCAGCCCAGACGTCCTTAGCACTGCCCTAGAATCAAAACGACAGGTGGTATACGTAGGAGTGGACCCAACTGCCGGCTCATTGCACATTGGCCATCTGATTCCTCTCATGTGTCTTCTGCACTTTCAACTCCGAGGTCATGGTGCAATACATCTCGTAAGTCTTCATCAGAGCATTGCGCGTCACGCATATTTCTACAACCGTGTCAGATAGGCGGCGCCACTGGGCGCGTAGGCGACCCCTCCGGACGACTAACCGAGCGCCAACCTGCAGATGTCAACCAAGTTAATGACAACGTCAGCAGCCTGACTGAAGGCATCCGCACCTTCTTCAAGCGCGCCTCGACATATGCTCAAAGACGCGGCATGAGCGTCGAGGGACTGGCCATGGAGCCCGCTGTTACGAGCAACCTCCAGTGGCATGGGGACATCAACTTGCTTGAATTTCTGCGGACAGTCGGAATTCACGCACGAGTGAACACCATGTTAAATCGTGAGAGGTCCGTACCTTGCAGCATTAGGTCTATGGTTTTCTAAACTATGTTGTTCAGTGTCAGGGCTCGCTTGACTTCCCAACGTGGTCTTTCCTTCACGGAATTTACGTACCAGCTGCTCCAGGCTTACGACTTCTATCACTTGAACAAAAGCCAGGGCTGCACCATCCAGATTGGTGGCTCGGACCAATGGGGCAATATCCTTGCCGGTATTGAACTCATTGGTCGTTTAGACAACCCCAGCTCAGATGATCCAGAGGCTGAGGCATTTGGCCTGACCACTCCGTTATTGACCACGGCATCCGGAGAGAAATTTGGAAAAAGCGCAGGCAATGCTGTCTGGCTGGACGCAAACTTAACGAGCGTCTTTGACTTCTATCAGGCATGTTCCCCGCACCAATTTGGAACCGAGTTTAATATTTACCCCCCTCCCTTCTCTCCAGTATTTTGTCAAAGTGGACGATGCTGACGTTGAAAAATACTTGAAACTATTTACACTTTTGAGATGCGAAGAGGCTGCTTCCATTATGGAGGCTCATAGAGTGAGCAACTGCCCTTCGAATGTCCGGAGTTATGCTGATCTCTTGCATAGGCGCAACCAGAAAAACGCATAGCACAGAAGCGTTTGGCAGCTGAAGTAACTGAAATTGTTCACACAGGTGCCTAACCATTTATTCTTCATACTCGTATTGAAAGTGGAACTGACAGCTATGTAGATGCAGGGGTTTCTCGAGCGGTGACCCTCACCCGACTTCTCTTCGAGTCTGACTACGACGGGCTTAGCGTAAATCAAATTACGTCCGCTTTTGAAGGCGATCCACGGCTTGTCATGGTGGATGAGGCAGAGCTGCTGGAGACTTCCATCATGAAGCTTGCTGCGAAACACCATCTTGTGGCTTCGACGTGTAAGTATATCTTCGTATCAACCGCAAGCGGGCAAGATCTGATTTGCCTACTAAATAGCTGCGTCACGACATCTGGTTCAAGCCCGCGGACTTTATGTCAACAATAAGACAGTACTCGAAATACAGTATAAAATCGCGAGGTGTGAACTGATCGATGATCGAGTAGCCATATTACGCGCCGGAAAGGACAAGCTGCTGATCCTGGTCGCGAATCGGACTACCTAGCTCGAGTGGTGATCGATATTGTAATATCCAGACTTACTTACAGCTGGTCCACTCAACTGTACCTTTGTGAGACTAGGTTTTTTGTCTGTAGTTATGTTCATCCTCAGTCTGTTTGGAACAGTGTTCATCGCAACATAGTGCCCACTATAGATTGCCAGCAGTATGTAGTGACGTCCGGGCCTCCCAAAAGGCGATAAACAAGCAGTAAATTGCAACCGGAAAAGACCTTCTACGACGCAAAGGGCTACTACACACATTTACATAGCTACTAATCAACCCGGATTGCCCTGTATAGTCTATGGACGGCCCAGTACGACGCGAGGAATCCAATGGTTCCTATCGCAAAAAGTCAGCTGCTATTAACTTTAAAAGTAGAGACTTGCGTACCTGTAGCTAAAAAGTCGACCAGCGTGAGGAGAATAAGATACCCAAGGTATATAACCCTCCCTGACATGGAATCAAGGGATAGACGAGCTGCCCAATAAAACAAACCATAACCAAAAACCCAGAACGCACTCCCGCCACCTGTCAGGAACGCACGCCAATGCCATCTAAGAGTGCCACTGTTAACATCATATTAGACGCACAACCGTAAGATGTTATACCTGTACTCCTCTGCACATAAAATGAAATATGTGAACAGGATGGCAACGGTCGCCGTTGTAAGTGCCACAACACCTGCGGTGAGGGCCAAGAATCCAAATGCGTAATATGCACGGGAGGCAAAAAGGCTTGTAAGAACGTAGTAGAGCTCAATGAAAGCCGCCCCTGTCATATATTGTCAGAGTCAAGGGGGAACAGCAAAGAATTCAACCCAACCGAAAGGAAGAATGCCACCGAGAACGGCTGCGGACTAAAAAAAAAGGTCTCAGCGTAAGTACATAATATGTGCAGTAAAAGCATACCCAGGGTCGAAGGTATTTGGGTGCTGGGGGTATTTGGCGAGGGATTGCATTGACACGCGTTGGATGCTCAACCGCCTACGATGACTTCAAAAAAAAAAAACTCATTGTCAGAATACGATGACTTACACCTTTCTTGGAGCCGAGATAGGAACCGATAGCTGACAACGGTGCTGAAATACCAAACCACAACAGGACAATCAAAAGCATAGTACCTTGAGAATATGGTTCCAGGGTTAACCACCATTATATAGAGAAAGTATGAGCAGTTACCAAATGGTACAGCACCGGAAGAACCGGCAATCAAGAGGCAGAGATTAAGGACGAAGAAAATCAGGAACACAAAACTACGCCGAGTGAGTTGATTATTAGACCTAGCCGTAAAAATGCACTTACGACGGCAAAATGGTGGCAGTAAGAAACGCGTTCTTTCGGCGGTCACCACCGCCTAGAGACGCATACACTCGGCTAGAGAAATATCCTCCGATACTACATTGACATCTCAGTGTGACGAGTAAAATGAAGGAATAAATGGCGACATACCCTCCGAATAGTGACCAGCACACCATCATGACAGTCGCGAGTGAACCGCGATTGGAAGGGGAAAGAAAACCCAAAAGCGCGAAAACTATTAAGACAAGATAATGAGCGACATAAAAAGGAGAAAATCGCGTTTGTCCAACCGAGCGTAACGGCCACCATAGCACAAAGCTGAGAACCATTTCCAACCATGACAGACAGGATAATGGGATTCTGCGGCGCGCGGAAAACTTCACCATGTACAAGTTTCCATCCCCAGTCTTCTTGCACGTCTTCCTGGGGGTTCATATAATGTCTATATCTTGAGATTAAGTTAGAGACTTACACTAAGGTCAATGGCATTATATCGAGATATCTGCAGAGAATCATGAGCCGAGAAATGATAGGCTGATTGCTTGTATTAGCTCACATCTCGGGAAACGCTCCGGACAAGAACCATGTTAACCATGACACAAAGGAATACGGAAATCACGATGGAGTTGACCAGACTGAACCAATGGATACGAGGATCCAAAATATGAAGATAATTATCCCAACGTGTGGCCTGGGTGGATACGTTGAGTGAATGTTATGATGCCTGCGAGAAGAACACACACCCAGGATGTGTCCGATTCCTAAATAGTGGCTTCATAAGTCTGCTAGATTTATCATTACAAGCATATTGCTCACATTCCATGTAATTCGATATGTGTAGCGAATGGTTTGGTTCTGGGTTTCGCTCAGTATCAGAGGCCTAAGTGGGTCATGATTGCACGTCGCAGGCTCATGCTGCAAACCGCCGATACTGTCCGGTAGGGTACGCGTAAACATCATGAGCCGCGACACTGGGGATTTCTTCTCACCTTGATGGCCAAACTAGAACACCGACAATGCGGAACGTTTCTGGAGTAGGTTTGTGATATCTACAGAACTAGACTATCAGTTTGTGCTGTCGGATGGCAGAGGAGAACAAAGTACCTAAACATGACATCATAATGGTTGTTGAAGCTCGGAAGATCTTGTGATTCTGCATCATAGTGACCGAGATTGAAGCCCTGGTCAAAGAAAATGTCCCCATTCCTGATATCAGTCTTCATTGTGGCCGCGGGCAACCCGTCGACAAGCCAGTTGAACTCGTAGTCTTCCCGAATACGGTCATTGATGAATTTTGCTTCTTCGCCTGTAACGTCGTCCACAGTACACAGGGTTCGACATGTTTTGTTGTCGCCCAACATTTTGATCTAAAAAGGAAGAGGCTTAAGGGCGATACATGCTCAGCGAAGGGTCCGCGTACATCATACGGCGAGTTGAAGATTCTGTCGCCAAACAGAATAGAGCCAAGGGATTCGGGCTGCTTTATTGCACCCCCCGCAGGTTCACAGAATCTGAATTTGGGGTTATAATAATCGTCTGGATGCTTATTCATCCGTCTGCCTCTGTTCACGATTCAAGAAGTACGGACAATTTATCATAGATTTCTTCGCAGACTAGATTAGGAGCTCCAGTCGCGTGTACATGAGTTGAGCACTCACCAGCTTGTCGTCATCCCCGTTCATGAGTTTTGGGGTGAGGGCATTTACAAACAAGGCAACCCTTTCATTGATAAGATAGTCATGTGGAGCTGCACCAGGAAGATAGAAGGCATTCACGCGTAGCGCAGCCCAGAGCGCTGAGAGGACGAGTACTACTAGGCGCATACTCTGAGTGATGGTTGAGGGAGGGCGACGTGTTTGCTACCAAACATATCACATATCCCCGATCACTTCGATCATTCCGTTCCGAGCAGAACTAGAATACTTAATTTTCGGCAGTCACTCGGTCACTCTGGCAGCGCGACATTTGTTTCGGACTCGTGCGATGCAGTTTGAAGTTATTGCAAAATGTCATACGACCAGAGCGAGGGTCTCAAGAATGAAGTTAGCCCGTAAGTCATCTTCGAGTTTGCTTATCCTAAATTTACCGTGTTTTATAGATGGCACAACCATGCTGCCTACATTCATGCCCGTGGCTACTCAGGCTGCCATTAAGGGTCTTACGGCAGAGCAAGTTGAATCGCTCGGCGTCAGTCTCATCCTTAATAACACGTACCATCTCAATCTTCGTCCTGGCTTGGAAGTTCTCAAAGCAGCAGGAGGTGCACACAAATTCCAAGGCTGGAAGCGCAACCTCCTGACGGTACGTTTATTTGTATCGATATATCTCCATATTATTGACGAAGAGCGTAGGATAGTGGTGGTTTCCAACTAGTGTCCCTCAGCAAATTCACTACCATCACAGAAGAGGGAGCGTTGTTTGAAAGCCCCTTCACCGGAGAACCCACCATGCTGACTGTGCGTCGAAACTTTACTACTAATACTATCACTTCTTGTCTGATAGAACCGAGTAGCCTGAAGAAAGTATCACTATCCAACATACCATCGGGGCAGATATTATCATGCAGCTCGATGATGTAGGCAAGTTGATTTCTGTCGACTTCGCTATCATTAATGAAAATACAATTCTCAGTATCAAGTCTGACCACCGGTCCGCGTGTCGGTGAGGCTATGGAAAGATCTGTCCGATGGCTAGACCGGTGTATTGCACACCATGAACGCTCGGGAAAGAAGGACACCCAAAATCTCTTTGCAATAGTTCAAGGCGGGCTCGATCTTGAGCTCAGAGACCGTTGTCTGGATGAAATGACGAAACGAAAAGATGGAGTAGCTGGATTTGCGATCGGTGGCCTCAGTGGGGGTGAAGAAAAAGGTGACCATTCAACTCCCAACCTTTTATGGGCTCTCATTGCAACTTCATGGCAGATGTTTTCTGGCGGATGTATGTGGATAGGTCATGGTTCTTTTGAAATACGTTGACGGCTCAATCAGAATCGAACGTTGCACGGGAAAGCTCCCTGAAGATCGTACGTCCCCTTGAACACCGGTCAACTACTATTAAACTCCATAAAGGGCCCCGTTATTCTATGGGGATTGGCTTTGCTGAAGGTCAGCTCTTTCCTGCTCTGATGTTGCGCAGCTGATCTCATAGAGATTACAGATCTCCTCGTCTGTGTCGCACTTGGAGTGGACATGGTGCGGAACATCCCTCTATAATTCATCCCTTTCTCACCACCTTTTGCAGGCTGACTGCGTGTTTCCGACGCGGACTGCTAGGTTCGGGGTTGCCCTGACGCACCGTGGGCCACTCAATCTCAGTGCGTCACATTCGGGCTGAGCTTTCGCATCGTCAACGCATCACCATCTCTAAACAGGGCTCAGTAAACATGCAAAGGATCTCCAACCCATAGACGATACTTGCCCTTGTCCAACATGTACTGATGGGACTTCCCGTGCTATGTTGCACCACATTGTCACGCATGAAACCGCTGCTGCTCATGGCAAGTCCCTTCGTAAAATTTTGCTATTGGTTCGCTTAACCGTCACCTACAGCAATCACATTACACAATATAGTGTTTCAGGCGCGGATCATGGGTAGCGCAAGAGCAGCAATTTTGGACGGGACGTTTCCCGACTACCTGCGATCCTTCTTTACCCAATACTTCGGAGATGAGGGGTATCCTGCGTGGTGTGTGAATGCGCTCCGCAGCGTAGGTGTCGACTTGCTTGAGAATAGTGATGTGCCAATTAAAACAGGACAAGGCGCTAAGTGGGAATATGCAGATTAAACCACATTGTATAGAGCAAAGAGAATGCATGGTGAATCATATACATAAGCAATTTATCGCCGACCCTTCTTTTTGCCGCCACCATTCCGACTTGGCCGAGCGTTCTTTGCTCTTTTATTCTCCATGATTTTCCTGCTCTTCCTGATCTGCTCACTCGACTTGAGCTCTGATTTGACCCGACCCACAGACTTGCCACCATAACGTCCTCCGGGTCGGCTTGGCTTTCCAGATGGTCCAGTAGACGGCTTTTTCTCTCCATCTCCGTCCTCTCGCCTCTTATTTAGTTGTCGCGCCTTCCTCTCGTAACTCACATGGAGCTTGTCAAGGGGTTTCGCTGGGACCTCCGCGCTGTGTCTGAATCTACGTCCACCGGGACCCCCTGAACGGCGGCCAGTCCCTTCATTTTCAGCCTCTCCAACCTTTGGCAGCGAGGTTCTTGTCTTGGTCTTCCATTCGTCGAAGCGACCGCTGCGATATGTAGCCGGTAATTTAGTTCCACTTTCCGTTGTTACAAGTTTGACATTGTCCGCTCCAGCGCCGTCGCCTTGAACAAACTTTTTCTTCTTTTTGTCCCAATTCATTTGGCTCTGGCGTTTTTGACGACCAGCAACAACATCATCCCCAGTCAGGTCGAATGTGGCGCTTTGAGCTTGTTGAACGAAGGTGGCACCATCAGTCAGTGAGTATCTAAAGTCACTCCTTAGTCAGGCGCAATGCACGGAAAATAAACCAACATACCCTTTCTCTGTTGCTGCCCCTTTTTGATAATGTGACATGTAGAACTCGGAGTCCCGATACCCTTGCTTCTTGGATGATGTATCAAAGACAGCCTAGAGAAAGAAAAAGCATCTGAGAAAATACCACGAGATGAACAGTTCACTACGCACCGCGATCTCATCTTCATCTGCCAATTCGGCCGCATGACTATTCGAGACGGGTTCGTCCGGCTCCTCGTGAGTTGCGGATGATGTCGATGCAAGAGCACGTTGAGCCGACCTATTCAATGCTTTCCTCCGCTCCTTCATAAGAGCCGCATTCGTTGCATTGTTCTTTGTCCCGATCTCGAACACGGTTTCCGAAGGTTTGAAAGAGTTGACGGTGCGCAGCAACGCCTTCCTCGCCTCTTCTGCCGCCCTTCTCTTTTGCTCATCCCCGCCCCTTAAGAGAACAGGGTGGATGCCGGTGTCTGAACCGGCGAGCAACCACTGGGGATCCTTGACCATATCCTTCGCACGCTTGTAGCTAGGAGGACTAGCTTTCCCTTTGCTTCTTTCGTACAATGCATGACCTCTCCTCATGACCTCTCGTAGAGTGGGGAGGGAGTGATTGGCATTCTCAAGCGCCCGGATATACTCGATGTCTTCGTCAATATGACTGCGTTCGAAGGTCCCCAGGACTAGAGAATCGGTGTAGGGTCCGTCACCGTCTTCCGAGACATCGTTCTTGAGCGGACGCCCTAAAAACAGCTGAAGATCCAAAAGGTATGGCAGCTCTGCGTTGGTAACGAAAGACCATGCCCAACCCTGTCGACCTGCCCGGGCAGTTCGCCCAACTCGATGAACGAAAACCCTGGCACCTTGAGGGAAATCATAGTTGACAACATTCTCCAGCACGGGAATATCAATGCCGCGAGCTGCAACGTCCGTAACAACGAGAATAGTGGTGATTCCACGACGAAATTGATCCATCTGGAAGGTACGTGCGGACTGGTCCAGAGAGCCGTAGATGTGAGATACTGCGTAGCCCGCAGTAGTCAAGAAAGTAGTCACAAATTCAACGTGATGTTTCGTTGCCACGAAAATCAGTGTTTGGTGAGGCGCCGTGAATTGCTCCGAGTGTTTGGACTTGACTTTCCGTTTCTTTTCGGGATGCTCGGTTCCTTCGGTGTGAATACTTCCATAGGGAACTTTGATGACGTCGCGGAGAAGCGAAAGAAGGCATGCCTCTTTTTCTGCTTGTTTTATAGAGAAAAATGCCATCCTGAGGTCGGTGCTAATCTTACTTTCAGCATCCAATCGCACAAGCTTGGGTTCTTCCAAGCCAGCTTTGGCGAATTCGACCAAGGATTTCGGCAAGGTGGCAGAGAATAACAGAGTTTGCCTGGATGGGGGGAGTCGGTGTATGATCTCAGTGAGGGCTGTTTCGAACCCCATCTCGAAAAGCCGATCAGCCTCATCGAAGACCACATATTGGACTGATTTTAGGTCCATATTCATTTCGACAATTAAGTGGAGCAAGCGTCCTGGTGTTGCTATAATGCTGCAAAATACATAAGCAAATGTAAGCCGCAGTGTAGTAAACTTACACGTCGGGATTATTCGTAATCATTTCGAATTGTTCGTCTAGACCTTCACCACCAACGATGAGGCCCCACCTCAAGCTTTGACCTTTTTTCGAACCTTCCCCTTCTTTGTCTCCGGCATGTTCTCCTGTGCCTGCGTGCCAACCTCTTGTTAATTCTTTGCCGACTTTGAGTATTTGAAGAGCCAATTCTCGAGTTGGAATGAGAATCAAGGCCCTGGCACCAAACGCTGTAGAGTGGCGACCCCCTAGTCTTTGAACGAGAGGAATCATGTATGCAAGTGATTTGCCTGATCCTGTGCGAGCCATACCGACAAGATCTCGAGGTGGGTTGGCCAGAAGGGCGGGTATCGAGAGTCGCTGAATTGGGGTTGGTATTCTGTATCCCTGAAGCGTTAAAGAGCGCAGAAGTGGAGGGTGAAGCCCTGTAACATAGGCAATTAGAACTGTTCGAAAGCAAAAACGTTTACACTGACCCATGCTCTGGAAACTTCCTCCACCAAGTTCACCCTTCACAATCTTCCCTTTCCCTTTAGCTTGTTTCACCACTTCGGTTCCTCCTTTAATATCCCTCTTTGCAATGGTGTTCTGCAGGAAGTCGTTGAACCCATCGTCATCCGAGTCTTCTGCGACAATTTTTGCTTTTTTGCCAGAAAGGGCGTTGGAAATGTCCACTTCGTCGTCGGATGAGTCGTGTGCATATGAGGCCGATACTTCAGAGTAGTGATCGTCTTCGACAACGTCCGCCCGCTTGCGTTTTGGACCAGCCATAATCAGTGGCACTCACAGTAAATGTTAAGATAATAATATCGTATTTGTACGGCGTATGCCGTGATCATAATTTTTGAAATCTATTCCTGTCACGGTCATGCAGTTCGGAGTTCAGTTTCTTTCAAGATCCCTGCTTCATTCCCGCTCATAAAATTCTCTGGGAAAGGAAGCATTGTCCACTTCCTCCTTCACAAGAGCAATAGCCGTTACGATACAATTTCGCCGTGTATAGCTCGAACAGGCAACAGGAGGGCCCACGATACAAATACGTCTGTCATTATCTATATAGTGCACAAGCTCATCAGGACATCCCTCCAAGTTACAAATCGTGTACTTATGATGCAAACCCGCACAACTTAAGGATCTCTTCTTCCAACTGGAAACTACAAACATAGAAAGGTCAGATAAAGATCCATACCACCACGATTGATCAACACATGGAGGGTCGCGGATAGGTATCTATCAACTTCGTCTCGACACCCCGCGAACGTTTGAGCTCGCTGACGATGTTCGTACCCCCGTGGAAGGCATTGGGAGTTTTGATGTGAGGGTACTGGTGCTAGCCGTTCCTGTTGAACGACCTCTGGTTGAGGTCGTGCCACCTGGCACTGGGGGAACTTGGGTCAGGTATTTAACGAGCGTATTGGATTCAAATTACCTGCTCGCGTCGTTCCCCGAGCGGTGCCGCGCACTGAAGCTCGAGCACCGCGCACGCCTCTCACGCCACCTCGAGTAGTTACTTTTTCTTTTTTCTCTCGTTCAATACGTTCTATCTCAGCTCGTTCGATCTGTTCCTGCTCTTCTCGTTTGCGCCTTTCCTCTTGTTGTTGTATGGCGAGAGCCTTGGCCTCAGCATCGCGTCGTGCCTTTTCACGCACTGCTAATATTTCACGTTCTAGTGCTTCTTCGTCCTAGATATTAGGTTAATCGTAAGTACTAGGATCGTAGCGCTAATAAATGATGGAGCCTCACCGCCTCTGCACCTTGCCACTGTTGATCAAATATCAGACGTGTAAACTCTTCGGATTTGGAAAGAATGCCGATGTATTTGTTCAAAAGGGCATCTGTCTGTTCCAGCTGCATTGAAACGCGCTATATCAAGTAGAGATAGTGAAAACATATGATTGAATGCTGTGGGCAAGATATACCTGATTCGCAGATCCAGTGTCGTGCAGGGCTTCATTAAACATCGAAAACGAGGCGTTCAGCTTCCTGAGTATGAAGATATCGCTTTGGAGCTTGTTTTCACGTAGCTTCGCCGCGTGCCGCTTGTCTTGCTCGACTTGTTCTTCGTCACTGATGTTGTCCCCCTCACTGTCCCTCGCGCCATCACCGATTTCTGGACCATCCTGTGGTATCAACGTTGCATGTTCCGGTGCTAGAAGACTGAAAGGTTTCTGAGCGAAATGGGTACTGTGCAAAGAGAGCTCTGATATGGAGAGATCGTCTCCTCCCAGCCCCGTGTGGGATGAAGATGATGAGGACACAATTGAAGATTCAGACAGCAGTCGAGATCCACTTGCTGGAAAGAGAATATCCGATGAGTCGAGGGAGTTATACATTGCGCGTTGAATTCCAGAATAATTGAAGCGTGGAGAGACGTTGGCTGCTGCCACTGCCGTGAGGTTCGGAATCGGGAATTGTTTTTCAGCGTTGATCAAAATTCAAACAAGGATGTGCCCATGACTGTGTGACTGAAAGACACGCTCTCTAAACGTTTTCTCAGGCCTACGCTAGTCAAGTAGAAATATACCTCGCCAGGCCACCGAGTCGCAAAAGCCTGTGGAAAATATGTTTTGGAGTCGGTAGGTGTTCTTGTTCTGAAATAATATTACAAGACGGATGGCATAATACGTGGGATAATTGATAAGTTACAATGTCGGTTAGTCCGACAGAAGAAGGCTATTCATTGACAAGACACCTTGAGCTGGAGAGGGCCGCCCTTTGATTTCATGACTGAAAGCCTCGAACGTATCAGTGTGATGTACAGTAGCACCGATACTTGAGCAGACGAACCTGGATTGACTCCTAGATTTCGAGCCAGTTTTCTTCAAAGGAGAGCGGGGATCGAGCGGTGTCCCAAGGGGCGAAAGCTTCTTGATCCTAGTAGCATCGGGAGACCTTGAATATATCGAATGCACTATGGGCTCTGCGGGCTCTTCTGAAACGGGGGAGATCGACAAGCGTGGCGCGCGCAACTGGCCAACGTGTACAGACGTGAAAGGAGGTGAGTTTTTTGGAGTTGAGAAGTTAAGAGAGTCCAAAGGGCTCAAAAGTGCAATGTCAATGGAACGCAGGCTATCCCTCGCCTCCCTCGTCTGTATTCTATTCTTCGGAGTTGAGGAATTCAAGAATTTCTGTATGTCTAAACTGTTACTGAATGTCTTGGACAGTGTTGGTTCAGTATCACTGGGATATGAAGCGATGTCCGATGGAGTTCGGACCACTACGCGAGGGCTGCGAGGACTGCCACGCCGCTCAGCTCGAGAAGAAACATGAGAAGATGAGGACGGGCCGCGAGTGTACGTCACGTTGGAATGGAGGACCTGCGAAGCTGGGGTTGGGGTCGTGGTCGTGGTTGGGACGTGACGGCTGGCTGATAGAGGAGACTGTCGAAGCCATGGACACTCATGGACTCGGGGGGATACCTTGGCCTCCTGAGGAGAACTTTTGCTTGAGGCAGACTCGTCAGAACTGCGCCCAAAGGCCTTGGTGTGTCCATTCTCTCTTGCTTGAGAAAAAATGCGACGGGCTTCCTCTTCAGTGTTAAAGCTCTCGTGGAGCGCACCTGGCACCCCACTAATAAATGGGGCCGCTTCTGACCTGAACAATTGCAATTAGTCAATTGAATTTGATGGCTTCAAATCACTTCACCAGGTATCGTAGACGCCAGGACATTTTCCAACTATGACAACGTACCACTTCTTCCTCGCCTTTCGTCCCATCTGGAGTGGGAAAACTTTTGGGTGAAGAGCAAGATCAACGCAAAGTCGTCAACGTCAATTTCATAATACGTTATGTAAAGAAGTAAGCGAAGCTGTCATGAGTCACTAAGTACGATAGATAGATCACAACTCATGAAACGATCAAATGAACTGTAGATCCTGGTCGCAACTTGCAAGCAAGGGCGTCATATTATCGTGTCTATGAACCATAAAGTAAGAGTCGGGCTGTAGGCATGACTATGGGTATTAGCACTTGATTGGTACTAAGCCACCAAGGTTTAAAACATTTGACCTGCAAGGTATGCTGAGGAAACGCTTGTTAACAGATCACACAGCGATATAACCACGATTCGTAGAACGTCGCGGGCGGACGGAGGAGCATAGGTGGCTGACAACATCGCTAAGCATATACGGCACTTCTTTCCAGAAATCCCGGTGTCTATGCAAAAGGTGAACGATAGTTCCTGATATGAAGAGAAAGTAACACACGGTAATAGGTCCGCGCCACGAGCGCCATAAGTCGAGTAGTTATAATACGCGCCTAGACCAAAATATGCCGCAAAAGCAAGGATAAGCCTTGGGCACATCTAGGTTTAATAAAGCTCAGGTTCGAATGTAAGAAGTGGAGCCTACACGAGGAAGAACCAGCCGATCCCACTGCCAGCGCTTTCGCTCTTATCGTCCTCGGGTGGTTTGTCGTCATGCTTGCCGCCGTCATTATCATCACCACCGCCATTGTCTGTTTCAATAGGGCAACCAGCAGGTGCACTCCATTCAACGACTGCTTGTGCGCCATTATAAGATTTGAAGACAGGATCGTAAGTTTCCAGGCTGCACAGTATGGTAAGACTGAGCGACTGGTGTATTGATGTAGAATTTGAGGGATGAGGATATAGGGGTCCGGTCGAAGTGATTGTAATAGATTTGGGTGCTAATGTCTAGAAGTGAGATGAAAGAACGACGTGAAGACAGCTAACCCACATGACGCTTGGACTTTGAACGATAGATCCTGAAGAGAGGCTGACATCAATGGAATTACAGCTGTTATACGGTCTTTTTCATCCGCTTTGCTGTTTACTTGCGTCAAGCAGGCCCTTGTACCACTGGCACACTGGTTTGCAGAGGATCAATTATTGACAAGGCACGCGAGCAATGATGACGCGCACCTGATCACCTTCCGGGACAGACTCTTGTTTCTTCAGCTCGTCGCAGAGGTTAAACCTGAGGAGGTCGACAGTGGAGGTGGGTGGTGTTTCGCGTTTCTGGCTGGCCTCGTGCTCACCCGCCAGCGACGTTAAATCGAATTGGGCTCCGTCGGCCGTTAAGCGACAGTCAAAAGGATCATCTGCAGCGTACGCAGAGTGCGTTGTCAGCAGGAGGATATAGAGCAGCACAGCAGGCAAGGTGTAGGGTCGCCGTAGGATCATACTCAAAGCCAGTACGACTGTAATGAGGGAACACGGTTGGCACGTTGGAAGCGTTGTATTTGGTGATGGCCCCCGTATCAAACAACTGCCTGGAGATAGCCCAAAGTACAGTCTGGTACAACAACGTAAAAACGCATGCCAACCCCAGCAATATCACAACGCTTGAACTAATGTGTGCTTTCC